>QCXZ01000003.1:56911319-57048375 GCA_025024175.1 Rhyzopertha dominica
ATTCGCCCTAAAGACGAAAAAAATCATATCTCGGGAACGACACATAGTAGCATTTTTCATATTCGAACTGTGTCTTTTAAGTTAGGCCAGTAGTTCACCTCTCAAAAGGGCATCATCTCTATTTGGGATCTTTGGGGGTTAAATTCGCACCCTAAAGAACCGAAAAAAATCATACTCGGGAACGACAACTAAGTAAGGCATTTTTCATATTCCGAAAATGTTGTCTTTTAAGTTAAGGTCAGGTAGTCATCTCTCAAAAGGGCATCATCTCTATTTGGGGATCTTGGGGGTTAAATTCGCCCCTAAGACGAAAAAAATCATATCTCGGGAACGACACATAGTAGCAATTTCATATTCGAACTGTGTCTTTTAAGTTAGGT
Organism: Rhyzopertha dominica; assembly: GCA_025024175.1. Taxonomy (NCBI): domain Eukaryota; kingdom Metazoa; phylum Arthropoda; class Insecta; order Coleoptera; family Bostrichidae; genus Rhyzopertha; species Rhyzopertha dominica. The sequence goes on from QCXZ01000003.1 coordinate 56,911,700, forward strand.
CAGTAGTCATCTCTCAAAAGGGGCATCATCTCTATTTGGGATCTTGGGGGTTAAATTCGCCCCTAAAGACCGAAAAAAATCATATCTCGGGAACGACACATAGTAGCATTTTTCATATTCGAAACTGTGTCTTTTTAAGTTAGGTCAGTAGTCATCTCTTAAAGGGCATCATTCTCTATTTGGGATCTTGGGTGGTTAAATCGCCCCTACAGACCGAAAAAAATCATATCTCGGGAACTGACACAATCCGTAGCCATTTTAATATTCGACCAGTGGCTTTTAAGTTAGGTCAGTAGTCATCTCTCAAAAGGGCCATCATCTCTATTTGGGATCTTGGGGGTTAAATTCGCCCCTAAAGAGCCGAAGAAAAATCATATCTCGGGAACGAACACATAGTAGCATTTTCATATTCCCGAACTGTGTCTTTTTAAGTTAGGTCAGTAGTCATCTCTCCAAAGGGCATCATCTCTATTTGGGATCTTGGGGTTAAATTCGCCCCTAAAGACCGAAAAAATCATATCTCGGGAACGACACATAGTAGGCATTTTCATATTCGAACTGTGTTTTTAAGTTAGGTCAGTAGTCATCTCTCAAAAGGGCACATCATCTATTTGGGATCTTGGGGGTTAAATTCGCCCCTAAAGACGAAAAAATCATATCTCGGGAACGACACATAGTAGCATTTTCATATTCGAACTGTGTCTTTTAAGTTAGGTCAGTAGTCATCTCTAAAAGGGCATCATCTCTATTTGGGATCTTGGGGGTTAAATTCGCCCCTAAAGACCGAAAAAAATCATATCTCGGGAACGACACATAGTAGCATTTTCAATATTCGAACAGTGTCTTTTAAGTTAGGTCAGTAGTCATCTCTCAAAAGGGCATCATCTCTATTTGGGATCCTTGGGGGTTAAATTCGCCCTAAAGACCGAAAAAAATCATATCTCGGGAACGACACATAGTAGCATTTTCCATATTCGAACTGTGTCTTTTAAGTTAGGTCAGTTAGTCATCTCTCAAAAGGGCATCTTTCTCTATTTGGGATCTTGGGGGTTAAATTCCGCCCCTAAAGACAGAAAAAAATCATATCTCGGGAACGACACATAGTAGCATTTAATATTCGAACAGTGGCTTTTAAGTTAGGTCAGTAGTCATCTCTCAAAAGGGACATCATCTCTATTTGGGATCTTGGGGGTTAAATTCGCCCCTAAAGACCGAAAAAAATCATATCTCGGAACGACACATAGTAGCATTTTCATATTCGAACTGTGTCTTTTAAGTTAGGTCAGTAGTCATCTCTCAAAAGGGCATCATCTCTATTTGGGATCTTGGGGGTTAAATTCGCCCCTAAAAGACCGAAAAAAATCATATCTCGGGAACGACACATAGTAGCATTTTCAATATTCGAACTGTGGCTTTTAAGTTAGGTCAGTAGTCATCTCTCAAAAGGGCATCATCTCTATTTGGGATCTTGGGGGTTAAATTCGCCCCTAAAGACCGAAAAAATCATATCTCGGGAACGACACATAGTAGCATTTCATATTCGAACTGTTGCTTTTAAGTTAGGTCAGTAGTCATCTCTCAAAAGGGCATCATCTCTATTTGGGATCTTGGGGGTTAAATTCGCCCCTAAAGACCGAAAAAAATCATATCTCGGGAACGACACATAGTAGCATTTTCATATTCGAACTGTGTCTTTTAAGTTAGGTCAGTAGTCATCTCTCAAAAGGGCATCATCTCTATTTGGGATCTTGGGGGTTAAATTCGCCCCTAAAGACCGAAAAAAATCATATCTCGGGAACGACACATAGTAGCATTTTCATATTCGAACTGTGTCTTTTAAGTTAGGTCAGTAGTCATCTCTCAAAAGGGCATCATCTCTATTTGGGATCTTGGGGGTTAAATTCGCCCCTAAAGACCGAAAAAAATCATATCTCGGGAACGACACATAGTAAGCATTTTCATATTCGAACTGTGTCTTTTAAGTTAGGTCAGTAGTCATCTCTCAAAAGGGCATCATCTCTATTTGGGATCTTGGGGGTTAAATTCGCCCCTAAAGACCGAAAAAAAATCATATCTCGGGAACGACACATAGTAGCATTTTCATATTCGAACTGTGTCTTTTAAGTTAGGTCAGTAGTCATCTCTCAAAAGGGCATCATCTCTATTTGGGATCTTGGGGGTTAAATTCGCCCCTAAAAGACAGAAAAAAATCATATCTCGGGAACGACACATAGTAGCATTTTCATATTCGAACTGTGTCTTTTAAGTTAGGTCAGTAGTCATCTCTCAAAAGGGCATCATCTCTATTTGGGATCTTGGGGGTTAAATTCGCCCCTAAAGACCGAAAAAAATCATATCTCGGGAACGACACATAGTAGCATTTTCATATTCGAAACTGTGTCTTTTAAGTTAGGTCAGTAGTCATCTCTCAAAAGGGCATCATCTCTATTTGGGATCTTGGGGGTTAAATTCGCCCCTAAAGACCGAAAAAAATCATATCTCGGGAACGACACATAGTAGCATTTTCATATTCGAACTGTGTCTTTTAAGTTAGGTCAGTAGTCATCTCTCAAAAGGCATCATCTCTATTTGGGATCTTGGGGGTTAAATTCGCCCCTAAAGACCGAAAAAAATCATATCTCGGGAACGACACATAGTAGCATTTTCATATTCGAACTGTGTCTTTTAAGTTAGGTCAGTAGTTCATCCCTCAAAAGGGCATCATCTCTATTTGGGATCTTGGGGTTAAATTCGCCCCTAAAGACAGAAAAAAATCATATCTCGGGAACGACACATAGTAGCATTTTCATATTCGAACTGTGTCTTTTAAGTTAGGTCAGTAGTCATCTCTCAAAGGGCATCATCTCTATTTGGGATCTTGGGGGTTAAATTCGCCCCTAAAGACAGAAAAAAATCATATCTCGGGAACGACACATAGTAGCATTTTTCATATTCGAACTGTGTCTTTTAAGTTAGGTCAGTAGTCATCTCTCAAAAGGGCATCATCTCTATTTGGGATCTTGGGGGTTAAATTCGCCCTAAAGACAGAAAAAAATCATATCTCGGGAACGACACATAGTAGCATTTTCATATTCGAACTGTGTCTTTTAAGTTAGGTCAGTAGTCATCTCTCAAAAGGGCATCATCTCTATTTGGGATCTTGGGGGTTAAATTCGCCCCTAAAGACCGAAAAAACTCATATCTCGGGAACGACACATAGTAGCATTTTCATATTCGAACTGTCTTTTAAGTTAGGTCAGTAGTCATCTCTCAAAAGGGCATCATCTCTATTTGGGATCTTGGGGGTTAAATTCGCCCTAAAGACCGAAAAAAATCATATCTCGGGAACGACACATAGTAGCATTTTCATATTCGAACTGTGTCTTTTAAGTTAGGTCAGTATCATCTCTCAAAAGGGCATCATCTCTATTTGGGATCTTGGGGGTTAAATTCGCCCCTAAAAACAGAAAAAATCATATCTCGGGAACGACACATAGTAGCATTTTAATATTCGAACAGTGGCTTTTGAGTTAAGTCAGTAGTCATCTCTCAAAAGGGCATCATCTCTATTTGGGATCTTGGGGGTTAAATTCGCCCCTAAAGACCGAAATAAATCATATCTCGGGAACGACACATAGTAGCATTTTCATATTCGAACTGTGTCTTTTAAGTTAGGTCAGAAGTCTTTAGGGTCTTTAGGTCTTTAGGGGCGAATTTAACCCCCAAGATCCCAAATAGAGATGATGCCCTTTTGAGAGATGACTACTGACCTAACTTAAAAGCCACTGTTCGAATATGAAAATGCTACTATGTGTCGTTCCCGAGATATGATTTTTTTCGGTATTTAGGGGCGAATTTAACCCCCAAGATCCCAAATAGAGATGATGCCCTTTTGAGAGATGACTACTGACCTAACTTAAAAAACACAGTTCGAATATGAAAATGCTACTATGTGTCGTTCCCGAGATATGATTTTTTTCTGTCTTTAGGGGCGAATTTAACCCCCAAGATCCCAAATAGAGATGATGCCCTTTTGAGAGATGACTACTGACCTAACTTAAAAGCCACTGTTCGAATATGAAAATGCTACTATGTGTCGTTCCCGAGATATGATTTTTTTCGGTCTTTAGGGGCGAATTTAACCCCCAAGATCCCAAATAGAGATGATGCCCTTTTGAGAGATGACTACTGACCTAACTTAAAAGACACAGTTCGAATATGAAAATGCTACTATGTGTCGTTCCCGAGATATGACTTTTTTCGGTCTTTAGGGGCGAATTTAACCCCCAAGATCCCAAATAGAGATGATGCCCTTTTGAGAGGTGACTACTGGCCTAACTTAAAAGATACAGTTCGAATATGAAAATGCTACTATGTGTCGTTCCCGAGATATGATTTTTTTCGGTCTTTAGGGGCGAATTTAACCCCCAAGATCCCAAATAGAGATGATGCCCTTTTGAGAGATGACTACTGACCTAACTTAAAAGACACAGTTCGAATATGAAAATGCTACTATGTGTCGTTCCCGAGATATGATTTTTTTCGGTCTTTAGGGGCGAATTTAACCCCCAAGATCCCAAATAGAGATGATGCCCTTTTGAGAGATGTACTACTGACCTAACTTAAAAGCCACTTTTCGAATATTAAAATGCTACTATGTGTCGTTCCCGAGATATGATTTTTTTCTGTCTTTAGGGGCGAATTTAACCCCCAAGATCCCAAATAGAGATGATGCCCTTTTGAGAGATGACTATTGACCTAACTTAAAAGACACAGTTCGAATATGAAAATGCTACTATGTGTCGTTCCCGAGATATGATTTTTTTCGGTCTTTAGGGGCGAATTTAACCCCCAAGATCCCAAATAGAGATGATGCCCTTTTGAGAGATGACTACTGACCTAACTTAAAAGACACAGTTCGAATATGAAAATGCTACTATGTGTCGTTCCCGAGATATGATTTTTTTTCGGTCTTTAGGGGCGAATTTAACCCCCAAGATCCCAAATAGAGATGATGCCCTTTTGAGAGATGACTACTGACCTAACTTAAAAGACACAGTTCGAATATGAAAATGCTACTATGTGTCGTTCCCGAGATATGATTTTTTTCGGTCTTTAGGGGCGAATTTAACCCCCAAGATCCCAAATAGAGATGATGCCCTTTTGAGAGATGACTACTGACCTAACTTAAAAGACACAGTTCGAATATGAAAATGCTACTATGTGTCGTTCCCGAGATATGATTTTTTTCGGTCTTTAGGGGCGAATTTAACCCCAAGATCCCAAATAGAGATGATGCCCTTTTGAGAGATGACTACTGACCTAACTTAAAAGACACAGTTCGAATATGAAAATGCTACTATGTGTCGTTCCCGAGATATGATTTTTTTCGGTCTTTAGGGGCGAATTTAACCCCCAAGATCCCAAATAGAGATGATGCCCTTTTGAGAGATGACTACTGACCTAACTTAAAAGACACAGTTCGAATATGAAAATGCTACTATGTGTCGTTCCCGAGATATGAATTTTTTCGGTCTTTAGGGGCGAATTTAACCCCCAAGATCCCAAATAGAGATGATGCCCTTTTGAGAGATGACTACTGACCTAACTTAAAAGACACAGTTCGAATATGAAAATGCTACTATGTGTCGTTCCCGAGATATGATTTTTTTCGGTCTTTAGGGGCGAATTTAACCCCCAAGATCCCAAATAGAGATGATGCCCTTTTGAGAGATGACTACTGACCTAACTTAAAAGACACAGTTCGAATATGAAAATGCTACTATGTGTCGTTCCCGAGATATGATTTTTTTCGGTCTTTAGGGGCGAATTTAACCCCCAAGATCCCAAATAGAGATGATGCCCTTTTGAGAGATGACTACTGACCTAACTTAAAAGACACAGTTCGAATATGAAAATGCTACTATGTGTCGTTCCCGAGATATGATTTTTTTCTGTCTTTAGGGGCGAATTTAACCCCCAAGATCCCAAATAGAGATGATGCCCTTTTGAGAGATGACTACTGACCTAACTTAAAAGACACAGTTCGAATATGAAAATGCTACTATGTGTCGTTCCCGAGATATGATTTTTTTCGGTCTTTAGGGGCGAATTTAACCCCCAAGATCCCAAATAGAGATGATGCCCTTTTGAGAGATGACTACTGACCTAACTTAAAAGCCACTGTTCGAATATTAAAATGCTACTATGTGTCGTTCCCGAGATATGATTTTTTTCGGTCTTTAGGGGCGAATTTAACCCCCAAGATCCCAAATAGAGATGATGCCCTTTTGAGAGATGACTACTGACCTAACTTAAAAGACACAGTTCGAATATGAAAATGCTACTATGTGTCGTTCCCGAGATATGATTTTTTTCTGTCTTTAGGGGCGAATTTAACCCCCAAGATCCCAAATAGAGATGATGCCCTTTTGAGAGATGACTACTGACCTAACTTAAAAGCCACTGTTCGAATATGAAAATGCTACTATGTGTCGTTCCCGAGATATGATTTTTTTCGGTCTTTAGGGGCGAATTTAACCCCCAAGATCCCAAATAGAGATGATGCCCTTTTGAGAGATGACTACTGACCTAACTTAAAAGACACAGTTCGAATATGAAAATGCTACTATGTGTCGTTCCCGAGATATGATTTTTTTCGGTCTTTAGGGGCGAATTTAACCCCCAAGATCCCAAATAGAGATGATGCCCTTTTGAGAGATGACTACTGACCTAACTTAAAAGACACAGTTCGAATATGAAAATGCTACTATGTGTCGTTCCCGAGATATGATTTTTTTCGGTCTTTAAGGGCGAATTTAACCCCCAAGATCCCAAATAGAGATGATGCCCTTTTGAGAGATGACTACTGACCTAACTTAAAAGCCACTGTTCGAATATGAAAATGCTACTATGTGTCGTTCCCGAGATATGATTTTTTTCGGTCTTTAGGGGCGAATTTAACCCCCAAGATCCCAAATAGAGATGATGCCCTTTTGAGAGATGACTACTGACCTAACTTAAAAAACACAGTTCGAATATGAAAATGCTACTATGTGTCGTTCCCGAGATATGATTTTTTTCGGTCTTTAGGGGCGAATTTAACCCCCAAGATCCCAAATAGAGATGATGCCCTTTTGAGAGATGACTACTGACCTAACTTAAAAGACACAGTTCGAATATGAAAATGCTACTATGTGTCGTTCCCGAGATATGATTTTTTTCGGTCTTTAGGGGCGAATTTAAYCCCCAAGATCCCAAATAGAGATGATGYCCTTTTGAGTGATGACTACTGACCTAACTTAAAAGCCACTGTTCGAATATTAAAATGCTACTATGTGTCGTTCCCGAGATATGATTTTTTTCTGTCTTTAGGGGCGAATTTAACCCCCAAGATCCCAAATAGAGAAGATGCCCTTTTGAGAGATGACTATTGACCTAACTTAAAAGACACAGTTCGAATATGAAAATGCTACTATGTGTCGTTCCTGAGATATGATTTTTTTCGGTCTTTAGGGGCGAATTTAACCCCCAAGATCCCAAATAGAGACGATGCCCTTTTGAGAGATGACTACTGACCTAACTTAAAAGACACAGTTCGAATATGAAAATGCTACTATGTGTCGTTCCCGAGATATGATTTTTTTCGGTCTTTAGGGGCGAATTTAACCCCCAAGATCCCAAATAGAGATGATGCCCTTTTGAGAGATGACTACTGACCTAACTTAAAAGACACAGTTCGAATATGAAAATGCTACTATGTGTCGTTCCCGAGATATGATTTTTTTCGGTCTTTAGGGGCGAATTTAACCCCCAAGATCCCAAATAGAGATGATGCCCTTTTGAGAGATGACTACTGACCTAACTTAAAAGACACAGTTCGAATATGAAAATGCTACTATGTGTCGTTCCCGAGATATGATTTTTTTCGGTCTTTAGGGGCGAATTTAACCCCCAAGATCCCAAATAGAGATGATGCCCTTTTGAGAGGTGACTACTGGCCTAACTTAAAAGATACAGTTCGAATATGAAAATGCTACTATGTGTCGTTCCCGAGATATGATTTTTTTCTGTCTTTAGGGGCGAATTTAACTCCCAAGATCCCAAATAAAGATGATCGAGATTTATTGAGATAGTAAGCGTTTGCTTAATATCAAATCTTTTTAGAGCTGCCGCTTGGTCTGCAACTAGCGGCCATTTAATAGCTAGCAGCCATTTTTTGGGCAGCCAGCAGCCATTTCGTAGGCAGCCAGCAGCCAAACCGCACTCTATTTTAGTTACTTCACTGGTTGGCTCGGGTATTATCGGAAAACCGGCTGCTACGTTTTGGCTGCTGCTTTCACGGCGGTTTATAGAAGCCCCCTGTAACCTACCTCAGCCGCAATGACCGGCGCCTTCATCCTTAGCCTTAAGTGATCGCATTTTCTCTTTAAAGAAGGGCTTTAAATTGCGTCACAACAACTGTTGAGTTGTCAGCAGCTCTTTCTATTACGCTCGAAACAGTAGTCTAAGGGGGTTCAAATCATGGCTATTGGGAGGCCAGAACTCTTTAGAGTGAAACATGTCTACGGTACCTATCCCATAACCAATTTTGGACCAAATGGTTCGTATATGCCGGACCACAATTCTGTTGAAACAAAACTACATAACTTTGAGACAATAAAAAGGCTAAAATAGAAGGGAAGAAACATATAAATTATATGGGTACGTTAGTACTATATGAAAACGCAAGTTTTCTTTGTAGAGATAGGGAGTAATGTTTTAATCCATGTTTGTTTGGTGATATACACCAAACGATCATGTAAAAACTTCAAAAAATAATGCGTTATCTATCTAGACAAAACAGAATTTATACTAATATATCCTCAATATATTATTCATTACCTACCCTTTGGAAGGTAGATGGAGTGTTTTTAAAGCGAAAAGATGTTCTAACGGTAGCGTAATGACTGTTTTCTCGACTATTTCTCCAGCCATTTCTATTTAACTGATTTCATCATTTAATAAGTGAATTCTTATCCTCTATAGTTCTTTTTTTGTTCATAATCACTAGTTTGCATTTTTTTCTGATGTATCAGCTTCTTTGGGACAAATCATACAGGTATGAACTGAAAACCTAATAACCTTTTTGAATATCTCGTGTGAAACACATCACCGTCCACGGTTTCACCACATTCGTCAAAACACGCACACAGGCTTTTTTCGTGACATCAGTTTGCCCTTTCAAAACAAGTACGGTGGTCATAACCTCGCTGAACACCACGCCTGAGCCCTTTCCACGACTGCCAGAGTCTGCACCGCGCGTTCTTTCGACTTACTCTTCCTTAACGAGTTGGCGGTTAGCGGAGCCTTTCTCAGACATATCAGGATCATTATAGKTAGCAATAATGTCGAATACAGTTGATCTCGCCTACCCAAAGAAACCAATTATTTCAATCGCTGAACAGCTAGCGCGAAGACGATTATCGCTGCTCTTTGCTTGTACCTGCTCCGCATTTGTTCGCTACATCTTGATTGTTTTGAGGTTATAACCGTTTACTAGTCGTATGGGGCTTTAGTCATTGCCAACAAAGGCCTCCATAAGTAGCTATATGGCGCGAAATTCAAATTAATTTTTTTCGGTTTTAAATGCTGCACTCTGTACTAGGTTAATCTCATATTAGGTTGTAAATAAATGGGCCAATAATTTTAAAATCGGTCATAGACATCTGGATAAGCTGCAGATGTTGAAGGTCTGAAAGCTGTTTGCATACAAAATTGATTTTGTTTATGAAATGGTCCTTGCAGGCCAGACTAGTACCATTTTAGTAAATAAGGTTCGAACGATTTACCACGAATAATTAGTTCTCAAAAAGGTGTCCGTACCAAAAATTTTGCTGCTAGAACTAAAGCACGTTCGATAGGCCACTCCAGAAACAAACCTAGCCATCGTAAATCCAGATCCTGGAAGCTTCCTGGGAAGATTCGCTACCGTTGATGTAATATGGGTTTCCCACTGTGACTTTAAGTTAAAAATGCAAACACGTAATCAAGACACATGGTCTACTATATCTGGGCAATGCTGATTGCTTTAGTTTAAGGATTTCGTAACTCGATAAAGTGGTGAGTTGTTTCATCAAGGCAATGCAGCTATATCTACACAAGATATATTTCGATGGTCCCGGATCATAATATGATATATTGCAGGCTTTGAACCTAACGATGAGCTGTCCCATTACACCAAACCCAAAGATCACATTAGAGGGTGGAACTAACTTTGGGAATGATGACACACTTTAACGGTAGATGTAGACAAATTAGTTGCTCATTTAAAAAACAGCCATCTCATTTGTTAGCTCAGCTTTTTGCATGGACCTCAAGCAAAAATGTAGGAGCGCTTGTTCATACCCAAATAATATTTTTCTGATGCGCTTAAATTTAATAAACAGCGTTTCAGTATGTTCAGTACATCCAAAAAAGCACAATTTCAGTTGAAACAATATTATTATTCCATATAGTATCATCGAGGCATCCCGCTAATCTATTGGCTTTAGATACTTGTTTACTTACTATTTTTTCTATGTTGTCATATGATAAATTAATTCCTAGTCAATTAATATTCATCACCTGTTCTGTAATCCGGTTGTCGCTTTCTAATTTGCACCTTATTGTTTTTTTTTCGGAGATTGCTAGTGCAAAAGTTCTTTTCTAATGAAGTTTTCATGTTACATTTCTTTGCGGTTATGTTATACAGATGCAGTAATCACTGCAGGTCGTCTACATTTCCGGCTATCATGTCTGTGTCCTCAGTATAGCGTAATATTTGAATCTCTTTATTACCCATTTTATAACCTTCAATTGTTTTCACCTGTTTAATTATTTCGTCTCATATGATGCTGAATAATAAGGCGCTATTTGAGGCTACCCGTCTAATGCCAGTTACCTCTATATTGGTTCGGTTAACTCTGAGTTTACTTTTGCTTCTATTTTGTTTCTTTCGTATATATTTTCACTGAGTTTAATTATATCAAATGGAACGCCTCTGTGGTAAAGTATGTGTATTACGTCTTGCAGTCTATCGAACGCTTTGTCTAAACACAAGAGTGCAAGTCTATTATATTGGACTAATTTCGCAGTGATTTGTCTATTTACAAATATTCCTTCGTTACATGAWCTTTCACTACTGAAGCCTTATTGTTTTTCAGAGATTTTTAGAAACGAGGTTATTTTCTGGCTAATAATTTTTGTTGTTAACGATAGTTGTTAGCATCATTATGCTAGTTCTCTAATCCTCCGGTATTTGTGACCTTTGTATTAATTTATTTATAAACGTTGTTAACTTATTAGCAAATCTTATTCCACCATATTTCAAAAGCTCATTTTGTGTTCCGTCCTTGCCAGCTATTTTTCAGTTTTTTTTTTAATTTTTAACTGCTTGTTCCACATGTTCCTTTTTTGTATGTGATGCTTCATCTACTACAATTTCTGGTGTTTGAGGTAACAAATCCCTGTTCTTCTTGTGTTTCTTATGTTGTTGTTGTTCCCTTTTTGCAAACCCTAAAAGTCACGTTCCATCTCTTTTGAGAACTATTCCCAGTATTTTTTCTTCTATCTTACAAAATCTATTCGTTTCATTGTCGACTCCTTTATATTCTTCATATAGTCTTCTTTAGGTTTTGTATATCTATACTTAAGGTAGGCCTTTGTTTTTTCTTTGCAGTTTTCTTCCCCCGTCACAAGGTTTTTGCTTATTTCCTTGCCCAATCTAGACTTATAAAGGTTTCCCATTGTATTGTAGGCTTTCTACTTTTACCTTTGTTTCACAAGCTATTGGGACAAGGTTATAATCACTTCCTATATTTATAAAACATAAACATCTGATGTCTAATATTTGGGTGTTGTGCATTTTTCTATTCGTCAAGACGTAATCTATAATTAACCTATCACCTTTAAAATTTTGAAATGTATATTTGTGTCGTTATTTGTATACGGAAGTTTAAATTATTCTCCATCCTTCTTCCAGGTGTGTATTTCTTAAAAAAAGTATACCAAGAAATAAAAAAAAATCCATCTAGGTCGTTTGCTTCCGACGGGGAAATAATAATACCTATATAGCTTTAAAATAATATTGAATTGTTCATGTTAAGCGGGGTGTGTGATTTTTTCATTCGTGTGTCAGTTTAACCCACCAAAGCTGTTTATTCATGTTTAGCCAATTTCCACGATATTTCGTATACCGCGTCTCTTCATTTGCAAATTGCAATTAGTAGTTAATGGAGCGAAACCCGTATAGCAAGAAGACGGGAGGTCTTCAGCTAGTTTCTTAATTTGGTGGAGCTCGTATCGCGGTCGGACTTTGGTGATAAGCATAAATTTTTCGCTTCACTTATTTCCCAATAGATTCCGATCCGGCGCTGCAGCATCCTTTTAGCAAGCAATCTCGCCGTGCAGAAACACAGTTGCACTGAAGTTGAAAACTACTCCATTATCCTTAGCCGAGGCAATACGTAACTCGCTTACATACCAAACGAGTTGGCCGGGATTCTGGCACGCCATGATCAAACTATCCAACTTTGCGCGTTACGCTCAGCCTTTTAATATTCTTGCTCATACGTTCCACGAAAGCTAGCAATTTTCACAGGGTTTCGGTTAAATGTGGGAAGGCTGTGTTAAGTAGCAAAGAATTGACTACGTGCCGTTGCGTTGTTTTTAAATTGACCTAATATAGATGGATTTTTCGCTGGCGAGTTCCACCTGTAAGCCGTTTTGATTTGGGTTCAGGTAAATTAATCGACGTCAAAATTGTTGACCTCTTCTTTATGTATATATTCCCATCTTCACTCATAGTACCATATCTTGTAGGTTGATGTTCAGGGATGCAAGAAAAAAATTTTTTGGGAAATATATCAGAATTGATACTTTATTCATTTTATAATTTTAAGTTTGTTTAAATTCAAAAACAGAAAAAAAACAATGAAGGGGCAATCTTCCAATTCGTATTAGGTTATATTGGGGGCATTATTTTTACCATAAATTTATATTTATTGCGGTCGTTTATAAACCGTTCCAGTCCTTTATTGGAAATTATCATTATTTGTGGACAAAAAATCACGGTACCATTCATAACAGTTTTAGATATGAATTTGAACAATACTCCTGTACATTTGTTTGCTTTTGATACCTGCATTAACAGGATTTACCCAGAATTTATAAGAAGGCATTAACCTTTGGTTATAGGTATATGTATACCATTGGCTTAGAAGGATGGCTAGTAGGTAGAGTAATTACAAATTTTGCTTCTGTGCTAATTCGAAGTGAATTTGAACATCATTGTATTACGTCCATGGAAAAGATGTAAACAAGCTGGTTCTTTCCATGTACCAGAAGAGGTAGGGTCAGGTCAGGTCAGGTCAGGTCACGTCAGTCAAGAAAAGGACGTTTGCATCCAGACGCCCAAGAAATTATAATGAATGTGTAWGTAGGTTTGTTTAAGTTGGGATGTCCTAATCCGACTAAAGTTGTAGGTGCTCTAACAAAGGTACCGTATACATCCATTCAAAAAGATCATAAAAGAGATCGTTACGGGCGAAAAAGTGCATAGTAAAAATATATGAAATTAACTGAAAGCTTAATTACATAAATAAAGAAGGTCATATACAATATGTGTTAAGAAAATGATTCAGGATTGGCTTTAACCCTGAAGCGCTTAACAAATGAATGTATATTATTGAATCACCACGTTTAAAAAAACTGAGAAACGAATACATTACGTAGATAAAAAAAGTATCGTGATTAAAGGCTGAATATGGTTTACTGATGGTACCGGTACAATTAATTGCTGTTTACATACACCTTCGCGTGGCAAAATAATTATCATTCTACACGCAGATGGATGTAATAGATGGGGCTGTAACGTACTTCTTTTGTCAGCAAAAATTGTACTGCTGATTATCATCAAGATATGGATGCTTCACTGTTTGATACAGTTGCCTATTCCACCTCCTAATAGTGTAATTAATAATAATGGATAATGCAAAATTTTATTCTCAATAGTTGAATAAGAAACCGAAATAGGCTACCAGAAAATAGGACATCATTGAATATATGAGGATACATAACACTGGAGTACCCAACAAAGCCACAAAAAAATTATTGAGCAAGATTAAAGATCTGAATATCCTCAAGCAATACAGGATCGATGAAAATGCAAAAAATACCACAGCGGAACTGCCTCTTTACTACAGGGTTCAAAATCCCATTGCGTTTATTTGGAGTGATCTTAAAATAGGGATTGTCAGGAACAGTATGTCTTCTAAATTAGGTGCTAGTGTGGCGGACGTTATTAGGAATGAAGTCGATAAGATTACTACCGAAAAGTGGATAAACTGTGAAAACGTGTTACTATAATGGGGTTGTAGACCACATTTTTTTTATTGCAGAATATGAATCTACATAAAAAATAATAGACCCCTGTTAACTTATCTTTTTTCCAAATCGCTTAGATAAACGTCAAAAAAATGGTAAAGTTTAAATATTTGAATGTGTGACGTTTGACGTAGGTTGACCCTGCCGCTTGTGATTGGCAGCAGCTGTGTGTTGTTGCCAGGGCACAATAATTTTCAGCGTTCCAGTTGCCTATGCGTGTTTTTCGCTGTCAACTGCCGACGAACGGACGAAGAGCATCATTCATAACCTCTCAGTAACAGTAACCCTCGTGTGTTTTTTCGCTTTTGTTTATCGATCACGATTATATCCTTCAAAACGCGGACGAAATGGCTGCTGAAAAGAAATGTTTTGTGCCAACATGCGTAAATACTAGTATTGTTGGTCCAGAGAAGAAATTTTTAATTGTACCCGAAGAAAAATTGAGACGAAAATTGCGGTACTATTCAGTAGATGCAGCACTAACAGCAAGTCGCTTGTGTTAAAGAAAATCCTCGCAAAATCAAGCCAAACGCAAATGTAAACAAACAGATCATCTGTGTATCTGTACAGTGTTGCCACTGGGGCTGATGCTGATAGAAATTCCGCTAGATTGCCGCATCGAATCCGCTAAAATTTTTAAGACAGTATAATCTGTTGATATACAAGGGGATTTATTATTTATTTTACATAAATAATTATTAGCTTCCTACAATTATGCTATAACGTTAAAAATATCGTTGTCGAGCTCGTGTTCCTTTCAGAAATATGTTTCTTTGCTTTTTACTTGGTTTAAGATAATAATATCTGCCTCATCTGACAGTCTGAGCTGCAACGTGAAACACACAAGCACTATTGAGACGTTGGTAAATTTTGGATTGTTAGGTAAAAAAGCAGGAAATATACCTAATATTTTCCAGGCAAGGAATACAGTAATCATTGAGTCACCTAGCATAAATAAATCGATTGTAGATACTTCATATTTAAGTTTCCCATATTTATACGCCAAAGTGAAACATTAATATTAATTAAAAATTTTCTTATTCCGTTAAAATATCTGCTAACCGCTAAAACTTATATTTTTCGGTTGGGCGAGAATTTTATCCGCTAAGTTGGTAACACTGAACAGATGTCTCTTCTATGAGTCAAACGCGAAATCACGGTAGGTTTACTGTGGCGAAATGCCATCCCACCACACTCCCCACTCTAGCCGGGTCAACTGACGTTGCTAGCAATATTTGAATTTGGCGGAAAACTTTAGAAGGCGAAAATAAGACAATATAACATTAGAAATATTTTTTTGTTACTAGTATCTCACTTCATTGGGTCTAGAAAAACCTACAAATGTGTTGCAATAACGATTTGTGATCGAGGGCTACAACCCCATTGAAAACACTTACATACCTCAACATTTTTAATGCAATTTTGAAGAGTGTAACTGATTCCGAAGAAACGAGCTTTCGAAGGAAATCATTATCCTACTTACCTCAATTTAAAGGATAATGAGCATACACGTTTGGCATGCGGCTTCCAGTGTATCAGACGTCGGTAGCTGTAGATTTCCTTTGAAGCGCATTCTGATCTGTTTATCTACTACATGGTGGGAAATGCACAAATTAACTTAATTAACATATCGATTAACTTTGTGGTTGCAAACAAAGCGGATATAATAGAGAATGCCAATCTCATACTAAGCTTTAAGCGAAGGCAACTTTAAATTCCCAGAACAACATGATCATGCAATATCAAGCTCTGTATGCATGCTTAATGTACAACACTTGAATAAAGTTTAATAACTTGATTCCATTGTTAATTGATACTCATCATCTGCAATCAGCATTGCAAATATTTTGACCTTTTCAGTACATCAGCAAATGTCTCAGAAATAACATTCCCCAGCTATTGATGTATGTTTTCTACATTTATGAGTTGCGGTATCAGTCATGATTATCTCACAACTTACGCTTAATTGAAAGATAACATTGACTTTTCTGACTCGGTAGTGTTCTAATGGTTTGCCAGTTTCAACAAAGGAATTTTTTCTTAATATTTTTATAGATCCAGTATATAAAAAAGCAAAACGTRTACCACTCGGGCAGTGTATCTTCAGAAACGATGTGCGAAAACCTGCGCCTGGAGATTAGACAACCAGGCTAACACATGACGGTCTGTTGAATAGAAGGGTCTCAAATGAAAGCCAAGGTTATCAAAGGCTCTAAACCAATTACGCAACTCGGAAGCTCGGCGAATAGCGCGCAAAGTCTGTCTGATTTGGAAATAGTTGAGGCAAGCGAACACATCGATCCCAGTGTTATAAATGTGTTTAAGGGTGACTGTAATGTGGTGTAGTGATTTTAACAGTGGTTAATTGAATTAGTAGCATTGAAACAGCAGTTTTAATAATGCCTATATGATTATAAAAATTGGGTGTTTTCACATTTTGTAGAAATCATGTGTATATTTGGTACGCATTAATAATTTCAAAATTTTCCTAGAACAAGTTTTCGAAAAAAGAAACCATTCTAAAGTTTAAATATAAAAATTTATCACACAAAACGCAGTGTCCCGAGAGGGAAGTTGTGTGACGTAGCACCCGATGTAAACAAAGAATATAGGTTATGTTACCATGTGCTTTTGCTTGTGCCGATTGAAACGATTTGTTTCTTGCTTTGATTTAAATTAAGTGGTTTAAAGCAGCCCAAGATGAAATATACGTTTTACTGTTGTGAGATTTAGTGTACCCGCATAATTTTTTGCACGAACTTTGTGATCCGGACATATTTTGGACTGCAGTATACATATGGTCCCCTCTCGCTTCACCTGAACATAACTAGAAAAAAGATGCATTTCAAGCAGCTTTGTTAATTACTTACGCTGCTGCTACAGACCCTCCGATTTTGGCAGCATTAAAACGTGGGTCGCTCTTGATAAATTCGGTGACCATATACATATCTACAGCCGCCAAATTATTCGAAGAGGCTTTAACAAAGCCCTCCGACGTCATATCGTTGAATTTATAAAAAAAGAAACGAAAACACCCTGAAACACAACCAACAACACAAAAACGAAACCACGGAAAGTAGCAGACGCTATCTTGTTTACATCGGGTGAGACGTCATAGCCAGTCCTAGCCAATCCGAGCGTGTCT
Organism: Rhyzopertha dominica; assembly: GCA_025024175.1. NCBI lineage: Eukaryota > Metazoa > Arthropoda > Insecta > Coleoptera > Bostrichidae > Rhyzopertha > Rhyzopertha dominica. The sequence goes on from QCXZ01000003.1 coordinate 56,929,248, forward strand.
GGAGAATGCGTTGTTGCCACGTTACGCACTGAGAAGTTGTAAACAATTTATATTGGTAAAAAAATTGCAGTGTTATGGTTACAGATACACACTTATATAATTAAGTACTTCTTTGTAATGTATAAATATGTGTATTTTATAACTGTTGAACACACCATTAACGTGACATCAATGTTGATTATATTATGATTGGTGTGTTTTGTGCCCGAAAAACAAGAAAGATAACTAATATTAAGCAAATTCGTTCCTTCATACTGTATACGTTCATTACTTTGTAATCAATATATTTACCACAATTTTTTTTTTAATTTTATAAAGTAACATTATAATTAAGTATCTATGTTGGCTCATTGTTGACTCTTGAAAATACATAGACGGCAGATCTTTCGTTTGATGTGCGGTGATTAAATATTGCTCTATGGAAATGCTATTGCGAAGCCAACCACAACAATAGATGGTTCACATCCCCCTTGAGTGGTATAATTGATTCACCCTTTGGTCTTGGGCGTGGTATACCACAATTCAGGCGATTTTTCTGCGCCGACTGCGATAGTACTACGCCAGCACACAAAGATAATCAGTTCATTTATATCAGTGATATTACAGTAAGCTGCGCTAACGCAATTTACGGACCGAACTAGTTTGTTCAGGGGGGAACTACAACGTGAAACCTGATTTTGATCGTGCACCGGATGCTCTGTAACCCGAGGCGGTACAGTGGCGGACCACCTGGGGAATGTCGGATATTAACACGGATTCGTTCTCCATTAGGATGTTATGCCTGATAGTGATTAGTGGCAATGTACCCGGACGGGCTGTTAATGCTCGGATAAGCAATATTAATGTCAGATGTCCCTAAGCTATCGCGGTAGAGCAATCTCGAACTTTTCATCCTAAGATGACGTTGCGTGATGAGGGCGCACATCATTTTCGGATTTTGCTGAACGTTTATGGATCGTAACTGACATCAGAAGCAGGTTTTTACTGATTTTATTGGAAGGAGCGTTCCTGCGAGTCGTTTTTGCCTATAAAAGATTGTGTTAATAACTTAGATGTTTCGTGTATAGTAATGAAAATAGATTAGAATATCACATAAATCTTTATCAACGAATTTTAAGAGGCTTAATTTCAAAATTGCATAACTCCGTCAATTCTAGAATGAAGCATCTGTGGGGTAAATTTTCTTACGCTTCGATTGTATTTATGAGCCTTTCTTGGTGACTGTCTTTTTTATATTATTGAAGAATGAAACTGCCGAAGTTGCTTTAGCTACGTAAAGATCGATGATTCCGCACGTCAGTTAGAAATAGCCTTTATAAATGGTAGACCTTTATTCGGAGTTTGCCTTTTCAACTTGATTGTTAAGCACGGTGTTGTAAAGTTTTCGAGTTACATTTTGAGGTTTTCATTTAGGTGTCAATGGCTTTCATCGGTTCTTTTCCAAAACGTGATTTGTTGCCGATTGAATAGGATTTCACAGCTATCAGACATCATTCATCAAATCCATTGTAGCATAGTTTTATGGGAAAAATACATTCAATAATGTATTTTGTGAGATAATAATATGCCGTAGTACGGGTTAGCTTTGCTATGAATTTCATGTGGAAGTGAATTTTGTTCACTGGAAGGGAATTGATTTTAGTCCAAAAGTATTTGTTTTTTCGCAAAAGTGAGTTACTATCTGGTAGGTGACTTATTGCACTGCACTGACAGAAAACACGGGTTTGCAGAGCCGATACCGTTAAATGTGAGAATAAAGTAAAACAATTTCATAAACTTAATAAAACTTTGTTTATTTAAACATCGAAACTTGCAAAAATTTTGACTAAATTCTTAGAAATTTAAAAGGTTCGATTAGAAAACATATTACGAATATAAGCCTTGTGTGATAAAATGACACCTAAAGACTAGTTTTCTCACATTTATTATCTGCTTGAAACTGGTTAAGGTCTTACCGAATGTCCAGTACCTAGCTCTATCCGTAACCTTACTTCTGCTGCGCTACGATTTAGAAAAAAAACGTTTTTGTTATATTTTAGGAGCTTATTTGCGACGTTCTTAAAATAAAACTGACCTGAGTACAAAATAAAAGAACATGCTGAAATCTTATTGGTAGATTTTAAACCCTAAATTATGGTGTTTAACCTCTAAAAATGATTTAAATTTATTATTTATCCTATAAAATGTCTTCCAACTTATAAACAAAAAATACCTATCACTTATCGAATTTATTTTGTGCAATCAATCAATCAGTTTCTGGAATTCATTTTTTGACTTCCATATGCTATTCTTATTGCTTAAGTTAAAATATACCTGGGTATTTCTAAAACGCTGCTCAATTTTCTTAGTTTAATAATAATATGTTTATTTCCAACAGGCTGACACCCAACCCTATGACAGGAGATATAATACACTATATTACTTAAACATGTGTATGAATTGTAAATAAACTAAAGTAGATGGAAACATAACATTTCAACACTCTAAATAGGCTTAACATGCTTAAAAAGAATCTATATCCTATATATTCTACATTGCATAGAATCAAAATATATGTTGCAATAAGTTCTCTTTATAGTAGTTGTGCTGGATATGAAAGAATTCTCACTACCGCTACTGTAGTAAGATTCGCCTGCCTTAATTCTATGTATAGTTACATCCAGAAATATCGATCTATTATTAGTCCCTCACTTATTTTAAGCTATAGTTTTTCTATAATTTTATAATTAACATATTTTATATAGCACAATGATGCTTTATTACTTCAATCTTAATTAATACGCTTCCTACAATACTAAATCACCATTTAAACTTGTAAATAAATAAGTGTACTTCTTTTGAAATTACAACCTTTAAATAACAAAGATGCAAGATAACTTATACAAGATTGGCCGCCAAAACAGTTTTTTTTAAATGGTTGGTTCTTGGCTATTAGGAAAGGGCAAGGCGTGTAATAGTTTATAGATTCAGAAGTATGACAGAAGTATGACTTAAGGAAAGTGCTCTAACTCTGCAGGATTGCGGTCTTGAAAATCGCTTTTATTTCAGACTTCTTGAGTTCTGGTGGAAAATAGAAACATGACCTATTTTTGTCAGTTTAAGGCAAGCATACTCGTTGCATTAGCGAAGGAACTCTGGAAGTTTCATTTTCTGAATAGCTGCGAGTTCTATGCCGGTGGTAAAAGTGGAAGGGTAGGCTGATTCACGAATTCATGTGGCCTGGCGATTGTATGCTTTGTTGACTTGTCCATCATGATGTTTGTTTCGTGGTGCCCTGTACAGTGACATTACATGATGCTCTGGTTAGGGAACACTTTTGCTTCACGGTTTAGCATAAGAGCAGTATCGCTTAGTTTTCACACTATACTTTACACCTTATGACTTAAGTACTTGAAGTCCACAGATTGAACATTTTATATAGGTATATGATCTTTTCTAAATCCTCTCAAGAAAAATTTACCATGAGAGTAGTACTTGAAGGAATACTCTTTACGTAACAGGATAACATGAACTCCGACGTCATAGTTGGTGGGAAATTGCAGTAATCTGAAGCTTTATTCATAACAACTCGTATTCCAAATTTTTTATCAAATACCTACACTGAAATATTTAAATTTAAGCGTCATCTATTCAGGTGTTTTTTGCAGATCCCTATATTTTCATAAACTTGCCTCCAGTAAATGAAAAGCACTGATGATTCAGGAGTTGTTTTACTGACTCCTCAAGATTATTGATCTGCCAATGCCACGAGTAAAACCGACGACAACCCTAAACTATATAATGTTAAGGAAGTAATCCGGCAACTCTAATTTGCGCCGGATACAGACGCACAATCAGATCTCTCGATCTTTCCCGGCTTACACACGCGGTTTTATTCTATCAACCGGACGCGGACCGGTGCGAGAAACGATTTGGAAATGAATCTCACCCGAGATAAGACTCCGGTCATCTGGCCCGGAACCGAACTGGACCCTTTGACGCAACCAAGTCAAACTTCGTCCAACAAGTGGCGTTTTATTAGTTGGAAGCCGTATCTTACGTCGACGAAGAATAATTCTGACGAATTGCCTCCGACTCGATTAGTTGAGACAGGGGCCTGGATCATTCACTTTGCGGTAATTGGAGCAGAACTGCGGACACCTTCTGATAATACAGGACGCTTAAATACATTTAAGTGCCAATCATTACTCAGAAACTTTAGTAAAAAAATGTTCTTGTAAAATGGGACTGGATAAATCAATATCGCACGGTGTTGCTCTAATCGTCTAGGATAATTTTACTTTATTTTTTGGTCACGTTTTTTAAGAATATATAGATGGATTGTTGCTCTATTTTTCTTTGTAACAACAAATTCAACATGAAAATAAATCCACCTCTAAAGACAGTATAAATAAAAGTAACTATCCAATCTAGTAGTAAAATGTGCACATACGTAGAGTTTTTTTTACACAACTTTTACCCAAAGAAATTACTACACCTAATAATACCGATAATGAGATAACTAGCGAAACTGGGATTAGTAACACTACATATTAATGCTGTATTTTTTACATACATGTCCTTAACGAAAAGCTAGCCAAAACTTTAAATAAAGGCAACGTCATTGGTATTGTATACCATCCATTATATTTACTCAATATTTGCTTTCATGTTGCATCCACATAGATCTGGGAACTTTATTTCTTAGCAATTTATTAGAATTTGAGTGCCTCTTGACCTATACGTTTTTTTTTGTCTTCCTTTTAGCCATTTTGCATTTGTCCACGTTCTATCGTCCATGATAATCATGATTTGCTTTGTCGCTATTTTGTTAATGGCATGAGTAAAGAACGGTGGGATTGTGAGTTATCCTCTTCTTTCCAACTGTCCTGGACTCTGACTGCGACTCTGAATCTGTTGATGCTTCCGATGAAATACTTGCACAAAAAATAGAAATTCTTTTAATTAAACACGATAATCGGCTGCACTTCAGTTTTTAGATATCATGGTTTGCTAGTAAATTCCAACTTCCACCACGTGCCAAAAGAATGAATTCTTGTTTTGAGGGCATATGAAAGTACTGACTGCATGAGTTTATGTTGTCGGCGTAAAATTAGAATGCTTTTACCCAATAGAAGTTATGATTCAATTATTTATACTGCATACTTTCACTTTTACTTGTTCAGTTTGTTTTTCATAAGTGTGGTAGTGTTCTTGTTGGAGCTTCTTCGTTTTAAAACAAAGAAATTAACAAAAATACGCCGGTACACTAGACAGGAAGGAGCTTACATGGAATGAGCGTTCTTCGATCGTATTCTTCTCTGCGGGCTCATGCGAAGACAATCGGTGGCGTAATTTCTTCTAGGGGTTGCAGAGAATTACCCGGTAACACAAAACTAAGATAGCGGCGCGGAGGTACGTTTTTCTGTTCGAAAAACACGTGGAAACGAACAATGCGTGTATGTAGCATCGAGTTTTCATGCGGTCTCTCTCCTCGATCCGTGCTCTCTTCTCCCACTAGCTCAGGATAAGGAACAAAAAAAGGGACAAGGAAGAGTGCACATAGGCGCATATGCAAAAATGAAATAATGATAAACAATGATCCAACAGTTCTTTAAACGATTTTTTTCTTACTTCTTAATGCAAAAAGAAAAGATTATACATATTAAAGTTACTCCAAAACCATACTGTGATTCTTACACATTTTGTGGATTTCGTTTTTTTATGTTTTGATTTGTTTACATATATTACTCGTACTCAAAATATATTTCTGTTAAATGGATGTATGTAATTATAAATACTTTGGGAGTTCACTAGTTCCAATATTATTTAAATCCCGTAAAAATTCCCCACTTTGTGGATTTTATGCAGCGGTTAACACTAACGAACAGCGTGCGGGATGCGTCACTATTAAAATTAAACCATGAAGCCAATGATCCGTACTAAAATAGATAAACTCGTCTACCGCATTTGGACATCACATTGTGTGAATGTCCTGCTGCACCATGTGCATCACGCAGTTATATTAGTATATTTGGACTCTAATGCAGATTTGATGTCTGTTTCTGGTCCATACTAATCAGCGGTGTTCACTGAAACGAAATGATGCGCAGTTACTCAACCCGGCGCCTCCGCCAAATATGCGATAGAAACATGCCTGTATTGCATTAATTATTATTAAGATGCTATGATACTTCAGCTAATAGTAATTTTTGTATTAAGTGCGCGAAATGAGTKTTTTTTTAATGGCGCCTGAGAATGTTATTTTAGTCGAGACCGCCAGGTCGAGACCTAAAAGACATTCGAAGGCGCCATTAAAACATGAATTTCGCCACGAAATACAAACATCGTTTTTTCTACAGCCTCCAGATGAAGAAAAAAGTAACAGAAATTAGTTGGAACAAAATGGTCTGATAAATCGAGTTGCTTGCATGGTTACGATGATAAATAAAAGTGATAGTTGCGAAAAATTTGTCACAATAGGTATCGAGTTGCCTGCACAGTTAAAAAATATTATTTTTTCACTGTAAAACCGTGAAAAAATAATATTTTTTCACAGTGAAAAAACGTCAAACTTCGCGCATAGGTAACCATGCATAAATGTCACGATTTTTTGACGGCTGTAGAAAAAAAAATTTATATATGGCAGTGAGTTTACTCAATTAATGCGAGTGTAGTAATATTTCCGATAGCAGAAAAACGTGACTGACCCGAAATTTACTGTGCAAAGCAATTACGCAAATGTACGTTTTCAACACAACCGTCATCTTAAAGCACGTTTTAAAGACTTTACTAAATCTTAATCATTTACTCTAGATCTCAAATTCCTTAAAAATACATTAATTGCTTTCCAGGGCATGGCCCTAACCTGAGGTTAGTGAAACTCACTCCTCTCATGTACCTTATGGTTCAACTCCGCTTATCTCTCCGTAAGCACACATTCAGATCAATTATCAAATTATCCAAAATCTAACTAGCTCGAGATTCTTCCAACCCGGAGATTTAAGAGGGGCGTTTACCTAGAGCGAAGCGGGTCATTTTAAGCACTTACCGTTTTACATTTCACCGAGTTATTCGAAACTTTTTCGAAGTGAAATTTCTACATGGCAATGACAAAAGATGTAGCTAAAACGTAGAGTTCGAGTTTTTTCTGAATTTGGTATGGTAATGTAAATATTTGTTGTTATATTTCGCTTAAAAATGCGTATTTTTGGCAAGCTATTTCTCGAAAACTAAGGCACATAAACGAAAAATTCGAACTCCACGTTGTAGCTACATATTTCTTTGTACACTACCAAAAACATGAGCACGATAAATGAGTAAAAACATTCAAAATCTAAAACCGCAAACCCTTTCGCACGAGTCCGTCACGAGAGCGGAATGCGAAAGCCCATCCCCACCAGGTTCGTCGCGTGGTGTCCAGGGAACAGTGAGGCTAAGATACAAACCTGTCGGGAATCATCGAGCGGTATACGATCTATTCCGATATGACTGGATTTCTAAGATTGTATGTCTAAATACACGTGACAAGTTTAATGTTAAAAGCTCTTTCACATTAATTTACTGTCTGCCGAAGCAATGGGGAGGCGGAATGAAAATTATTATAAAAGTTCCTATAGAAATCATAGTCGACATGCAGTTAGAATGAAATGTTATATAGTCCATATTTACAGAAATAAATGGGTTATTCCATATTTTGAATAACCTGGTATAATATCATAGTAAGTTACTAATATCATGCTTACTTTTTTATGCACTTTTCTGAATACTAGTTTAGCCCGTCTGTTGCTCGTACGATCTTTGCGTGATTTCAACCTATCGGTTACCCTCTTACGTCCCATGTCCTGCTGGTAATACGGGTTGCATAGTTTGCATTTCTGCCCGATCACTCCAAGTAAATGCCCCTCTTATGTCGAAAGAGTAGTTTATCTATTGTGCATTACTCTCTTATTAATTGCTCCTTTATCGGCTAAAAAAATAATGACCCAAGTAAAAAAAGAGACTTTGCGCTTTAGTCCTAGACACCTCTACACCTGTAGAGACCAACCAATGAATCACGCCACCTTGATTAAACATAACAACATAACAAGAATTTCGTCCACTTCATTCGTTACGGCTGTGTCCTTATAGGCTACACTATGGATTTCTCTACAGTTTGGAAGGCATAAAACGGCTTTCTGTTCACTGTTTCCGAATAAAGCAGTTTACAATTTAGAACGACATCGTAAAAGTTTTCTTTTCTTATAATCGCCCAGACAGAACCTGGATGTTATAAATAAAGAGTGGCTAAGAATATTCTATTACTTCAAACCCCTTCGTTTGTGATTGATCGAAAAATATTGTCCGTATCTAACCTGCATATCAGCCAGAAAGTAACGTTAAAATTCATTTACTTATGCCCTAAAATACCCACCATATCAAATAAGCAAAGAAATCATTCAGTTATATTTAATAGCTGATTGTGCGACATTTACGATCAAAATTCGCCATAATATAACTTCTTGCTCTAACTGAATGTCAAATACATTTCCAAGGTATTTATACTGTATCTGAACTCAACAACGTGGAGAAACCAAACTCTCGTATTTCCCAGGATATTCGCGGCACGTGGAGTGAATTGCTCATCAAACTCCTCACAACTTATTGGTGTATAAAGTATGTTTTGCATAGAGAAATATATTAGACGGAATACCTAAGGAGATGATGCGCATACACCGCGAGAATAATTAGCTGCCGTAAGATGGAAAACAGTTTCTGAGCTCTTTCTTCGTCATGTTAAAAGTTGAACGCGTGCTGCACTTCAAGCTTTATGAAAGCAAACTGTTATTGTTTACTGCTGAACAAGTAGATAATGATTTTTGCTGAACGTGTAATTTTTTATATCTTGATTTGCAGACTTAATTTTGTTCCTGTTTGCCTCATCAGCTTTGTTGGCATGTTATTAATAGCTATACAGAGTTATAAAAGAGCTGATGCACTCAGTGTCAGGTATGTGGAACTCTGCGAACTGGATGGTCCATAACTGTGATAGACATCGACCTAGTGCAGGTTCCTGTCGATGGCATCCGAGAAACTACTCCTTGAGAATTACCATAAATTTAGGTCCGATTTTCGGAAGATGATTAAGCAGGGTCTGATTATTTAAAGTTCACTACCGGTCAAACCAAAACTAGCATTCATTTTTAGTATTTCTGTGCGCGAGACAAGAGAAGCGAAAAATGTTCCGTCCTTGAGAAAAGCTGCTCCAAGTACCGCTCAGAATGAAGCTGCTGACGATGACATGGAAGTGCAAATTGAAGAAAACAAGAGGAACCGTCGTTATCTTACCCAAGATGCCAAAGAAATCATAAAAAAGTATACAATTTTTTTGATAAAAAAGAGTGCAGTGCTCCGTTAAAAGTGACAAGTGAAATGGTTGGTGTCCCCTACATGACTGTGAGATATATTATTGAAAATAAAGGGCAATTCAAGATAATCACGCAATTCGGAGAAATTTCTAAATATATCAAAAGAGCTTGGTATAGAAATTAAAAAAGTGATTTACTACGGCAAGTCTGAAATTAAAACTTTTGGAATTAAGATATGACATAAGTTATTGTGAAGAGTGGTTCAGAAAATACTTGAGGAGCATCGGTTTTAATTATAGTACATTAAACCAACGTTTGTCCATAATGGAATCAACCGGACTAAAAAGAATGAGATGGGATTATATGAATGAAATCAAAAGGTACCGTCAAGAAAATCGTAATATCGTATATTTGGATGAAACGTGGTACGACACCCACGACTTGATAAAAAAGGTCTGACAGATGGGACGAATAACTGCGTTCTGCAAGACTACCATTGCGACATGGACTCTGCACTTTTTGAAACTTGGTTTCAGTAGCAGTTACTGTCAGGGCTACCATCAGGATCTGTTATAGTCATGGATAACGCGAGTTATCATTCAAAATTAATGAACAAGGCGCCAACATCGGCTACAAAAAAAAGAGAAATAATTGATTACATGAAAAAGAATAAAATTACAATTCCGGATGGAAAAGTTACCAAAAAAGATCTGTTGACAATAATAAAAAATCTCAACATATCTAACCAATATCGAGTTGATGAACTAGCGAAAGGACATGGACATATAGTTATGCGTTTGCCACCGTATTATTGCGTCGTAAAACCAATTGAATAATTGTGGAGTACGTTTAAAAAGGGAATACGAAGAAACAATACATGTCCGCGTTTAAGTTCGGGAGTTGTAGATTTAGTGTGTAGAGAGGTAAGTAGTATAACGAAAGAACTGTGGAAAAGTTGTATTAAGCATGTTATTGAAATTGAAAATAGCTATGTATCCCCAAATTTTCAAAATTTTGTAATACATGTTAATGATGATGCTAGCAGTGATTCAGAATTTGACAGTAGTGATGATGATAATAATTAATATATTTAAGTTATGTCGGTGTAAACTTATTAGACTTTTTTGTAAAAATATAATAGATGTATGGAATTATTTTTTTTGTATTTAGAGATTTAGATAAAAAAATATATATATTCTTATTAGTTTCTTTTAAAATACTTGTCTTTTATTTACATATTTAGTTATGTTAACCGTTAACCGCATGTTTCAAATAGTTAAAAGAATGTAAAAATATTAAAAATGTATTGTTTATAATTTTCGGCTAGCACAGTATTCAACATATTCACAGGATATAAATATTACATGAATGTTAGAAATCAAAATAAAAATATTTAGGAATGCGAGATCTTTCTTTGCAGATTAAAAAATGCTCAGATGTGCATGTTGTCTAGTTAGATTACAAATTTCATTACAACTAGATATACTTTGCTTGTGCAAAATAATGTTGCTGCGCATCTAAAACTACGTACAATTCATTTTGAGACGTAAATAAAAACGATCGATGTAAAACCTCTTATTAACCGAATGATTAAAATCTACTTAGAATAATATACACTACACAAACAAAAATCGAATTTTAAAACGGCTTAAAGCCGGCACTGGAAATTCGCAAAATCACAAAGAGAGGGTTTGATTTATGAGGGGTCGCGTGCCGTTCCAACTGTGCATGTAAATGAAAGGTAAATAGTATTGCAGGGTTGTAAAAACGGTAAGAGAGTTGCATTACTATACCCCAGTCAATCCACTCTGACCCCACGACTAGTTTCGCCCTTTTAGGGCTCATCAGGTAGGGGTACAGGGTAAATTGACCAAAACAGACCGTCAACTTAACAACTAGGTGCTGACTGTGTATATCTAAGAGAGCTGATGCCCTCAGTATCATCTAAGCGAAACTCTGCGAACTAGGCGATCCGTAACTGTGATAGACGTCGACCTAGTGCAGATTCCTTCTTATTATACACTTATACACCCAGTTCGCACGCCGCAATTAAGGCGACGGTCTGCTTTGATCGATTTACTCTGTGCCTGTACCTGATGAGCCATAATAGGGCGAAACAAGTCGTAGTGTAAGACTAGACTGACCAGGGCAGATGGTTTTTTTTAAATACAGGGTTAGTATGTACGGTATAAAGCGATTGTTTCTATAACAAAAGCTTTTATTAAATATTTTATATTTCTTAGMATACCCTTCATTTTTAACGCATTTCCATGGTAATGTATTTTTTTGCTGATTTGCTGTGCTCTTTTTATTTTTGCAATGACCTGGTGCTTATTTGTATGGCTTAATAACAAAATTTTTCTGTTTTCTCTGTTTTCGAATAAGCGACAATAACCGGTATGAAAGACCGCTTTGTCTTTTTGGCTATTTGGCTTTTCCTGTTTATGTTTTTGTTTACTATTATTTACGCCACTCATTTGTTTTTCAATATGTATTGTATAACACGCCATCACTGTTAACTCACAGAATAAAAGAGATCTGTAAGTAAATAGAAATAACGATTATTATTGTTATTTGTATACTGAACATTTGAATTAAATGCTATGAACAAGCTTTATATACGGCCTTTCAACTTTCAGCAGCTTTGAATATTTCATTACTCCGATTTTTTAAATTAAACTGTTCCCTAATTTTATAAGCGGAATTTAGAAACATGCTACTTATGTATAGAAATTTGCGCAATAAATCAGTACATGCTTGTAAGTATGTGTATACATTTTCAAAGCATATAAAGTATTATAGTATTGTATATTATGTTTTCTTTCGTTATTTTGGAACAGAATTATTATTATTGATTTAATTTGCAAACAACAAACACATATGTTTTCTGCTTTGTTTTTGTACCATTTGCAATGAATAGTGATTTGTTAATTCAACACAAGAGAGCGCAATATAGTATTAGCTGACGTATAGATTACACCATACTACTTTAATTTTCAGTGTGGTTATAAGTTTAAATAAGCACTCTGGTTTTGCATTATTAATGATCGCTTTATAACGAACAATGACGTCACTGTTGTACAGTACTTTGCCATGGTAACACCGATTTCGTGCACATGTTGTAATGGATAGGTACTCCGAGAGTATGTCGATTAATATTCGAAATTAATTTATTACAGTGGCTGCACGTTTTAAACCAAATTAGATGCAGACCCCATTTATTTGGAAATTGCAGCCAGCGAGTCGCAAATTTAATTTGCCGAAGCTTTAAGCTGTTTACCTGCAGAATGCAGGAAGTTATTAATATCAGACGTATAGGCATCAGACGGTCTTGCATAAGACCTACTTATTTTCACTAGACTGGCTGTGACGGCACCTTCGGCATCTGTGCATTATTATTCCAATCATGTAACGACGGGGTTGCGTTATATAGATTTACGGGTTCGTTATGCCCGAGCAAACGCAAATGATGGCATAGCAAAACGGATAGGGGAATGAGAGGTACTGAATGAGATATAAACAGCGCATGAAAACATTACTTGTTCAAGTATTTACTATTATTGTCTTTCGGGAGAAACGAACAGAGCTGACGCCTACCTTGCATCATATATGTTAGTACTAGCAGGGTTTCTCGTGAACTGCTCTGTAGAAAAAAATATCTAAGGGTCCACTCATTACATCAATTACGGTTACATCGAACTGGTTTCTAGCCAGTACGTTCATAATAAAGGAGTTCTTTTGCTGCGCACTACTTACTGAATTCTCTGTTAGGTTTTGGTACCTCAAAATCATTGTCACTTGACTATTAGTGTTTGTCGCATGAAAACCTGACTATCTAGCGACGATATTTTCTGTTTCGTTTTCGAATTGGAAACTAAAACAGTTGCACTGTCAATTGCGAAGATTTTCTGAGCTAATAGACTATAGAGACGTTACCAAATTGGAGACTTTATTATATTGCTGTTGAACTGAACATCCACACATCACCATTTTGGAACTAGGAAATTTTGACGAGAACAGAGCCGTTCTCGATATATTGTTGGTAAGAAACTATCGAACGGAGCGTTTGTTAATTCCTCCTCATACTATTTCAGGACTCTTTCTCGTTACATTTTATCTTGATTTTTCTGACGTATTTCGGACATTTCATAAAGATATTTGCACTGGACTTGGGTCTGACGAGTGCACGTGTTGTTATTTCTTATAGCCCATTGCCACCAAGCTTGTGATTGCGTTGGAAAGGACTGGTCAGCCAGGTTGTAGACATCGAACCCTCTTTGGATTTAAGATCTTTCTCGTCAGAGGATTTTTTTACTAACCACTGGTAGCTAGCAGCAAGACTCTACGCTGAGATCCTTCACCGAGTACACAGATAGGCCTAGTATTAAAGCAGAAGGTTATTATTAAGCCGTGGTGTCAAGTTATTGTCGCGTGATTCGTATTTTATCCAGCGATTGCTTAAACATTGATGAATTTTTAAAATAACTGCTTTGATAGCTGAATATAAATTGATTTTGGAGCCTTCAGCTCATTGTAAGTCAGCAGTTGAGCAATACCTATTGTGCGGCTCTTTTCTTATTGGAGCTTTGAATATATTTATTGAATATTGTTATTAGTTTGGGAGCATTACGCTTGTAGTTGTCTAGTATTGCGTTTAAATTTATAGGAACCTTCAGCTCATATTTCTTATTAGTAATTATTAACATCTCTTAACCAATCGAACCTTCAATTCATTGCTTGTGCAGAATAAACCGTTTGTAATGCCACAAGGCTGGCTCGTGGTTATCACCGTACTATTAGGAATCATTTGCGACAATTTATGGTCTTTTGCTAAGAATTTTTCGTTATTGCGAAGCTCTGGTCAGTGTGAATTTACACGGATTCCGGTGACAGTGGCAATTAGTCGGGAGCATTTCCTTGTTCAGGGTTTGTTCCTTACAATTCATTATGGGTTCCTCTTCATATTAATATATTTACATTTAGCTTTCACATACTTAATACTCATACAGTTTCAGTTATAATTTTTAAAGCGCGTATATTAAGTTAAAATACGCTATATTTGTACAAGTGTACCTTGATGCTTTATATATGAAGCTTTTCACAATTTTCTTCGAGAGGAGTCCGTTGTTTGAGCTCATAAAAAATTGTGTGACGCCCTTTTTGCTCCAGCGACATTGGAACCCCACCCACTCCTCTTCCAACTACAGCGGCGGGACGCAGACTATGAATGGAACATCTTGCTCGACACCTTGGGCTTTTATTGCGTGTTAAAAAGAAAGCCTCGCAGTGTATTTAGTTATGTGTGTTGAATGAATGCACTATGGCCCATAAAGAAGACATAGAAGCTCATAGCAGAACTTGAAAGACATTAAACAAAATGGTAGTTTGATGGGCGGTGTTACAGTTCTCTTAGCTGGATAATTCAGACAAACTTTGTCTGTGGTACCTAAGGGAACAAGAGCTGATGAATGAGATCATGTTTAAAATCGTCATTTTTTAGCCTTACATTCAGAAAGTTGCTCCAAAGACCAAAATGAGGGTACTCCTGAGAGGTAAGCTTATTGATGGTCAGCTTAGTTAACTTTTCGCCACGGCATGCGTGACATATTTCAATAATGAAACCCGATCTATAAATTGATGAATATGATTAGTAATAATATTTACCGAGAAATTGATATCTACCTTTAATAAATACACTTTACTTGTATCTTTATGTCATATCACCTCTAAAAAGTTTACTTGCTTTATTGGGTCTGTAACCAGCATATCAACGTATCAAAAACGGGATACCTGATGTCGATGATTTCTTTGATGAGCAGCGTAGATCGCTGCATCCGATAGTTTGACAAAAGGCTTGATGATTTTAAGCCTTTTTTAGGATTTTATGTTTCTCCATTGATTTTACTCGGCTTTGCCGGTGCGTTGTTAATATTATTATTATTATTATTATTCATAGAGCCATTATAAGCAAAAAGTTTTTTGCAATGCGCAATATTTCTTCATTCACTAGGAAAATAGTCTCAGGAACACTTGTGAAGCAACTAAACTAAGTTGTTTTATTTATTCCTATTTTTATAGCTATTTCCATCAAACATTTTCTTTCAATATTGGTTCACAAATCATCAACTTCAAGAAGTGTCTTAATTTAAGCATTCCTTTTCTGTTACAGCAAACAGCTGTTATTCAAAATCCATGTTGCATAGGTATGATGCAGCCGAACGCTGAACGAATAACAAGCTATTACAATTACAAAGTATTGATAAAATAATTAGCTCGTTACATGTTTTACGCGCCCCATCTGCACATCTGCAGTGCTGCTCCACCGGCCAGCGTGCTAAAGCAAATTAATGGATTGTAAAATGAAAAGGATTTATCCAACTTCAGTTGGCTCGTAAAATATTTCAAAAACATTAGCGAGACTGACGCAGATAAGCCTTTTTTCTAACTCTGATTGCTTGATAAGGCAATTAGCGATCGCCTACCGTATGCTAATAAAATTCCTGTAACATGTTATGACAGGTGGTTTCATTTCATAAGTACAATGATGGGTAGCTTTTATAAAAAACGTTCCAAATGTAATTTATAATTAATTCAATTACGACCACATAACCGTTCTACTCAAAAAGTTTATAACTTGTGCGTGAGAGAGAGTTAAGTGAAATGTGAATTCAAAAGAGAAAACCTTGGCAATGTTGATAATATCAATAATTTTTTTTCTAATTTCATTACTAGCGATAATACTCCGCGCGATGATACTACTAGTAAATTATAGATGTAAAAATGACTTTTCATTGTTGTTTTCACGTGTTGGTGAAGATTGTGTAAGTGACGCTTGATCTTCTTTCACATGGGGTTAGTTTGAAAGTGTTTGATCTATTGTTGTCCTTATATTGTTAAATTTTTAAACAACAATCGATTATGCGTGGAATATCTGGAAACGATTGTCAAGGGTAAAGACAGCATTACCGGTGTCATCTAACGTATTATGGCTCATTAGAATAAAGTTCTCTAGACCTTGTACTCCACAATTTCGGATATTGGTCGTGATTTATGTTTCCATAGTACATACATACATACATACATACATACATAGTACAGGATTGCCTTATGAACACGACTCAGGCAGCTAGGTATGGCAAGGTTCAGTTTTGGGTGCGCTTTTATTTATAACATGCATTCCTTGGTTAAGAAGCTGCTGGAAGTGTTGCCATATTCACTTCCAAGCTCATGATGTTATGCATCTTAGAATTTAATGCACAATTAGCGGTAGGGCAGATAAATGGAGACTTGGAGCGTTTGATTGCTGGTCAGAAAAGTGCTAAGCCACTTAGGTTAAAAATGATTTTGTTTGTCCCGACACATGCTAGTGTAGCTTTGACAAGGAGGTTAATAATATCATCAATACTAATAGAAGATTAGTAAAACTCTTTGCAAGAAGAGTAAAGTGCTTTTATAAAAACCACAGTAATATTTGTAATATGGTGTTTTATCCCTATTTGTTTACTCTAAGCCCTTTGCGTTTTTGTGTGCACTTTTATTTATGGTTTGAGATGGAACGATTGTACTGTGGAAGAGAGGATTGTTCAGTTTGGATGGCAAGCTCTTTAGATAATGTCTACACATAAGTACAATCAGAAAATAATGTAAGAATAATATAGAACTTGAGGGTAATAAATCATCACCAAAGATCATGTTTTGAACCACCAGATCACGTCTTACAAACGTCCTCCTAAAGTATTTTACTCTTTGATCATTTCAGTCTGCATGGTTTGTTGCAAACAGCAAATGAGCAGTTATGACATGGTAGAAGCTGAGAAATTCGGACAGGACGTTTCCACGTTAAACCAGCTTAAAATAAACCTTTAAAAATTTGTTATTCTCCTTAGCAGACTAGGCTATTCTTGTACTCTCTTGTTTCACTGTAACTTCTTATAATACGAGAAAAAGTCTACTAGTAATAGGCCATATTGTCCTCAATCCACTTTTCTGGGACTATCCTCGGCTGAACTAACAAGACACAGTCCGAAAATATTGTGCTGACCAAGGCATAGTACGGAATGTATTTTATTATTATTGTATACGTAGAATATTAGAGTTATTACATATTTTTGTCTGCGCCTACGCAATAAAATAAATTTATATATCGTTAGTTTCCCTTAATAATAAAGATAGAAATTCTACTTTTATTCCTTGTGTTCTTATCCTTGCTCTTTTCAGGTAAAATTTTGTAAAATCGTATCATTAAAATTGTGATTGTAAAAGTTACTCTATACTTACTTGATGCAAGCCTTTGCAAAAAATGTTTTGAACGCTACTTCTGTTTATGCATTCTCTTCTTCTCCTTACTGCTCTTATGACTACAGTCCTATTTATTTTCTTTTGCTTCAGGTTGCCCTATTGTGTTTATTTCAGTTCCATCTTCCAACTTTTGCCCGTAGCATAACGATTAGTACCTCACCTTTTTTTTTGCATTTCTTTGTCCATCTTCTATTGCATTTATCGTCTTTGTTCTTGTTCACAACTATCTTACTTTTCTGTTATCAATATTGGCTTTACGAGGGTGAATGCTTCTAGCGTCCATAATATAAGATAATATTTTCTCGGAAAGATCGCTGTCGTTCAAAATTTTGTTTGAACTTGTGTCAGACGAATTTTGAAGTTCCTCGTCTATGACAAAGATTACAGGTGTAATCGAAACGTCAGACCAATAGCTTTTTGTCAGTGTTTTAAAACGACAGCCATCTTTCCGAGAAAATATTATCCAATATTGACTTTGTTAAACATGCCGAATTTAGCTGTATATGATAATGATGTAAAGATTTCCTTAAAAATGCTAATCTTGTTGCAGTGGTTGGCTGAATTTATCCACGTTCGTTTGATCCTTTCGGCCTTGCTGTATACTTAATAGAAAACGTACCTTTCTGATTGTAGGTCTATATAATTGTTCATCTCCTTGGTGACTACCGCTTTTGTACTGCTTAATGGAACAACTGCGGCAAATAACATTGACACAAATGCAGCCGACGAAAGATAAACGTTTTCTAATCACCAATTATTCGATCTGATACGGATTCCAACCGAACCGCACCAAACAATAAGGACAACTTATAGATCTTTATATTTGCCCATTAAATATAAATATCAATGTCGCAGTGTCTTTTAAGGGTGAACGGTTAGCGATTGAGTATATTGTAATGCTCCATTGTTGTTTGCTAATAGATAATTATCGTGTATTACAATGTGGAACTTGGTTAAACTAATTATCAACGGGGTGATTTATATGCCTGTAAATGACCGATACGCGGTCTCAAAGCTAATTGAACAAATATTAATCCTCTTACGTGTCTAGAACGTTTCACAATTAAAAACAGGAAACGTGAAACTCCGAACGTCGTGAGTCAGAGCATAATTCACCCATGTACAGAGTAAACGTTATTGCTGGGAAATCTGGCACAAATAAGGCTGGATATCTAACCAACCTGATGTTTGCTCTTAAAATGGGAGAAACTCGTTTACGGACTGTAATGAATTTCCTTCATGACTTCCTAAACGGGGCAGGGTTCTACGTAAGCCGCATTCAAGAGATGAATGAATATTTCGAGCAGCTGGTGTCATGATCTTTTTGTTGTTACTTGACTATGCAGGGTGATCAATGCTTACCTGAGAAGGTATTTTAGATAGTAAACATACTAGTTTAAAAATTACAAATGGTTCACTGCAAACAATAGCACCAACATACAACAAAACAATTACCCATTCAGTTACACAACAGTTTTAGATTAATTTTTAATAAATTGCTCTGAATTAGAGGACTATTCATACCACTCTAATATATTCTCATTTGCAACCAAACAACGGATACTGAACTAAAAAGTCTGTGGGAAAATTATGCTGTACAATATCAATCAAGTCCCTATACCATTTGAGTCGAACGAACTTTTCATTTATGTTTACCTTTATAACAAATGAGCGTAAAACAAGCAATCTAGAGCATTTGTATATAAAATGCAAGGAAACTACGGACACAAATTTAGACTATACAATACATGCAAAGCCGGATGCTACCTGATTAAGTGCATACTTAAAAGATTTACCAGAACGTTCTTCACCAGTACCAAGGAGCAACAGACTCTTGAAATTCTTAAAAGTGAATATTTATCTTAACTTAAAAGCTACTGTATAATATAGTACAGTTTTTATAGTAGAAACTTTTTTAACCATCTTTGAAGATCAGGTGAAGCTTTTATTATTCTACAGGGTTCTATAAATGATTCGTGTAACGCGGGCGGTGTTGATTTCTGAATTCTTTGTGCCGCCTTTTTATAACTGCTGCCAAGCTACAATATGCACGGCGATAGTAGATACTGAAAGTTGCAGACCAATGTCGCATCACAGCTCCGAAATGTGAGCTTTCTGCAACCTTAAAGTCAATTATCCCACAAAACATTGCAGAATATGTTGAAAATACATACTCCCAGGCGTTTCCTCGTATTAAAATATATCAAATAATTCAAAAATCGACAGATGACAAGTATACATCACTTTCCTGAGAGGCGGCAAATTGATTTAATCGATAATTTCCATAAGCGGCCTGAATGCATGAATCAATTATAGAAACGCTGTATAAGGATAACTTTAAAATTTCTAAAAGAGTAAACAGAACAGCATAAAAAGTAACACTTGACAGAGGAAGGATAATTAAGTTTTTCGCGAAACTTGACTATAATTTTCTGAACAAATTATTATGAATGGGTTACCCTTCCGGTGTGTTCTCGCTGTACACAATTCACATTCACAAGATTAGAAAGGCACTGGGGCAGTTCTAGGGCTTCCTGACGAACGATGGTCTTAGAGTAKATKCTAGTTTGCATTCACATTTTTATTATCTGTTCCTTATCGCATTTTTATTATTATTTTTGGTCTACACTTTCCATATCTAAGGACACACACCAAATAGCATACAAAGATTCTACGCGGTATTATCACAATTACATTTAATCTCGTTAGGGAACAGAAACAAGAAAAGATTAGGTAGATGAAGTCGTAGACTAAAGGTATTTACTCGAGTCAACCAACGACATAAGAAATTCTGCTATAGGTAACTCAAAGCTCATGCCAGGACAAGCTGAAAGCGCCACGCTAGTTTTTATATCTTCAGATTCTTAACTACGCCACTAGAAGCGTACTCAAATAAAATGACAAGATTATTTAATTTCATCACTTACCCTATCGTTGACAATTTACTTTGAGATAGTCATATATAATTAATTTAGAACTGTTTCAGTTAAGTTTAACAGTATTTTTAAATAATTACTAGTAGAACATTAAATTGTGGTAGTGGGTGTGGTGCTGATGCGAATACAGTTGGTGTTTTCAACCCTATATTTGATGACAACATCCTTAACGTGACTGATCTCCATTGTGTAAACGTGCTTCACAACTTTGTCATAAATTCGTCAGATGTTATAACAGCAGTAAAAAACTAAAAGCTAATTTTGTGATGGGCGTAGATAACATCCCAGCATTCTTTATTAGAGACTGCTTAACATGTTTGGCTGATCCATTAGTGCATTTGTACAATTTGATCTTAAAAAAGATATTTATCCCAGTGCTTGGAAAATTACAAAAATATTTCATGTCTACAAGTCAGGTCCCAAAGACAATGTTACTAACTATAGACCCGTTGCAATCGAAGTTAATTTTGCTGAAATTTTTGAGAGCATTGTAGCAGCAAAAATTTATAACCATATTGCACCAACAATTATTGATAATCAACGCGGCTTTGTCAGGAACAGGTCAACCTGCACTAACTTATGTAGCTTTACCCAGAAGATTTCAGTATTTTTAGATAAAAATGTACAAGTAGATGTTATATATACAGATTTTACAAAAGTATTCGACAGGGTAAATCATAAAATCCTGCTGCACAAACTAGCAAGTTTTGGCATAAATAAGAACCTGATAAAAATTTTAAAGTCCATGCTCTCTAATCGTTCGCAATTTGCGGAATATAAGAATAAAAAGTCGGTCACCTTCCCTATTAACAGTGGGGTTTGTCAAGGATCAAATTTAGGGCCTTTACTTTTCATTATGTATGTTAATGACATCACTAAATGAATAAGTCCACACTGTACTGTTTACTTGTATGCGGAAGACATGAAAATATTAAATCCAATTAGCAATAATAATGATTGTCTAGTTTTGCAAAGCTGTTTAAATTCCTTAGAATCATGGTGTTTATGGAATCAAATTGGTATAAATATTAAAAAATGTAAGGTAGTAACATTCTCGCTTAAGTTGTCCAATATTGAGTTCCAGTACTGTATTTCTGGTCAAACTTTGGATAGATGTGAAGTAATAAGGGATCTAGGTGTATCAATGGATTCATCGATGTCATTTGTTCATCACATTAGCTATGTGTCAAGAGGCGTTGAAGTTGCTAGTTTTTTTTGTGCGTAGTACTGCTGATTTCAGCAGTGCTGAATGCTTGATCAGGTTGTATGGTGCATATATAAGAACCAAATTAGAATATTGCTCTATTGTATGGTCACCATTCTATCACATTCATATAGATAGACTGGAACGCATTCAACGCAAATTTTGTAAATATGTATATTATAAGAAGTCCGGAATTTACCCTGAACAACGTTATCCCCATAATCAATTTTTATCTGAATTAAAGATAAGTTCCCTCTATGTAAGACGTCAATTTTCAGGTTTATTGTTCTTGTATGACATAATATGTACATGGAATTGTTTATTGCCCAGAGCTCACAAAATTGGTTATGTTTAATGTGCCTAGAGGAGGATCACCTAACTCATGAACCTTTTTTATTAGCGCTACACGCACGTCACAGCACTATCATTCCCCATTGTTTAGTATATGTCGCTGTTATAATATGAATCAGAATTTCCTTGATATATTTGATAGCAAAGCTGCCTTCATCTCTGCTTGTCGCAAATTGTTATTTTCAAATTAATTTCGCTTTGTATATGTATACTGTTGTGTTTGATGTATATTTGTATCAAACAATGTGTCCTAAAAAGGAAATAATTTTCCGTTTGGCTGAATAAACCATTATTATTATTATTATTATTATTGTTATTATTATTATTATTATTATTAAGTAACATTGCATTTACATTTTAGCAGCACGTTCTCTGATAGTATACACCGTTTCTTAACTTTTACACGCAATGGAATTAGGTTTGTCACTTCTAACATTTAGAAAACGCACTCTTATACAGCTGAAACTACTAAAGATTCTGTAAGTTTGGGTTTTATAGTCAACAACAACTGTATACAAATGAACGTGGTTTCTGTTTTAAGTTTTATTTAACTTTATTTATACGTCAAGTAATATTACAAATTAAAGGGGCAAATTGCCGTGTACTATGTATCCTTGTATGTAGAATTTGATTAAATGTGCCCGAGTATTTGATGCTGCCGAAATCAGAAAAAAAATCCATTTCAAATAAATTTGTAGATCATTGCTTGCTTTACGCTGCACTAAAACTAGTAATATGTGAGTATAAATTTTGATACAAAATTTTCAGTATACTTGTAACAAGAAATACAGATCCCCTTTATTGCACGAAAAACAGCTTTCGAACAATTTAAATTATGAAAATCTTTATAATTGTCATTTAACTGACAGACCATGTATTGCAATTGCAAAAAACAACCATGGAATTAATACACACATGCTGCTTTGCGTTAAAGCAAAACTCGCTGTTTGTATTTGCATAACAATTATCATTAACACGGATACAACTCTATCTAAACAATCTACCAGATTGCAGTTTTTTAGCAGAAAAGTAAATTAATTAAGCTACTTTTTTCTTTGTCGAACTCATTATGTCGGCGCATTAATTACACGTACAATTAAAAGCAATAATTGATTTTTGTTTATCCACAGGGTGTGATTATTATCGCACGGTTCTCATGCTGGAAGAATGCGGGTAATTTGTGTAAAATTTAAAATGTGAGAACAGTGCTGTATTGCGTGATACTCGTATAATAATTACCAGTGTTTTTAGATTACTACTAATTGCTTATGCATGCAACAAATAATATACGTAGATGACACTTCATGTACAAAATACTTCGTGTCCAGCATCCATCTTTCCCACACCTCATATTTAGTGAGTTTTTTAAAAAATAATAACGTGATATGTTTCATGTTTCACTGACAAATGTGATCTTCAAAAGCTAATATATTGTGTTGTTCAAAACTCCTTCTGGTAGTTTAACATTAGGAAGACACGGGATTTTATGTAAGCTGTCATGTAAAAAAATTCTGCCTTATTAATAGACAAAATTAGTAGCTGCTAACACTCTTTTAGAACGCTACTAACGCCGCTCCGCTAAAATCGTATTAATAGATGGACTTAGCATTGTACTAGCGCTAGTAGACTATGGCCATTCTAAGTTGAGCCGGGCGGAGCCTAGCGAGCGGCGCAGTGACTTCTGGCAGTGGCGGCGTAAATTTTCTAGTAACTGGGGTCTCACAGTAGCTATTTTGATCAGTGGCGTGGTACGGTTAGTAAATAATTGAATTATTTAATATATTAATTCATATGTGTATATAGTGTGGGTATGTTTAAGATAATCAGCAGCTGCAAGCTTATTAGCGGGTTAGTACTATATTTCTTGTTATATACAAGTGTAGGTAGAGATATTGACCGATAAAGTTATAATAATGACTGAAATATAGATAACTGGGTATCGGTCTATCCAGGTAGACAATGACAGTGTAGAATTATGATAGTTTAAGCAGGTTTAAAGTAGGTAATTACTAAAATACACTCATAATTTCAAATAACAATGGCAATTATCACAGCAAAAACAAAATTAACATGAATTAGATGGTTCATATTTTTTAAATTTTTGTTTAATAATAAAATAAAATTATCACATAGTATATACAATTTATAAAAAATTAATGAATAAAAATTATTGCTTATGATAAAAGACTTAACATTCATCATCCGAGAAATCACTACTTGAAAAATCTTCATCAGAAGATCCTGTTTTTACTGTAAAACACAGTTCATCTAGCGCTTCGTCGAGAAGATGTTCTTTTTCCATATATTCTAGTTCCTTTATTTTGCTATAATGGCATACAGCCAACCAGTTGTCCACATAAATTTGCGAAAATCTATGCTATTTTAACGACAACACAACGCACAAGCTTACAACCGCATCCGCATACAACAGGATCACGAATGAAATGCAAATGCAAAAGAGGGTGGTCAAGCGTCCTAAAACGCCGGKCCACGTCAGGCTTTAAGCCGTTTGCATACCGTCCACCCCTAAATTAGCAAAATAGGTACGGCCTGGACGAAATTCCGTTAGTGCGACGTTTTATTGCTGGGTTCAACTAAGAATGGCCACGGTCTACCGTGCTAAATACTTAGTAGCATGTTAGGGTATGTTTAAGCACATAATAAATGACTAATAACAAGCTAAACGCTGTTGTTTTTACATTTGTTTATGAATGACAACATTTATATTACATATTATTATTTTATAACTTCAATGTATATAATCAAAAAAGATTATTGTTGTTATTATTTACATATATTGGATGCGATGCTTATTCATACAGTATAATTCAAGACAATTTAACACAACAATACTCTTATGTATTTATTATTATGGTTTACGGAAAATCCCACTACATTCACTGGGAACCTCCTTACTGATTTACAACAATATTTAATGGGTGCATTATTAGCCCCAGGTAGTCTTGTAAAGGGATTGGGAATTTCCAAATAGTACATTGCAGGTGTTTTTCTACCTTTAATTGGAAATACCTGTGTAATAATTATTTTGTAATTAGGTCAAAAGGTAGTATCCCACCCAAAATTCGCCAAAGGCTTGTTGATGTACAGAATAATTTTAAAATCATCGTTTCATTGGCGCGAGTGCGACAAGTATTAGTCCGTGGGGAGTGCTGACTGTTAAGTGTTTTTTTTTTGTGATTTTCCAGTTTACAATGAATGTAAAACACAGAAGCACACACCGAAACACCGAAGTTCAATGACCCAATAACAACACCCTTGTACACATAATATTAAGTAAGGTTAGATTTTAGATTGCTCTTGCAAACCTGTATCAAACCGACATAACACCGTTGCCAGATTTAGTTTCCCACTAAGATGCAACTTGTTAGTAGCTACTAAAGTTGTCACTATTAATACCGTCTAATTAGCAGTGTCTTAATAGCCACTAGTTAGTACAGTACTAGTAAGCTACTATAACCTTGTCTATTAATAAGGCTGATTATGTTTTTTGCGTACATGTGCTTTCTGTAAGGTGAATCATCAATGTTGTTAAACCTTAGTGAAAATAGCTGTAATTTTTTTATAGACTCCACTTCACTTCGGTTTAATGACGGTTTGATAGTTTGATATGTGGACACGTCTTACACCGCAGTTTGGGGTCGTTTTGTAAAAATTCCTATACCCCATCTAACGGTGGCGTTACAAACTTACTACAGTCGGTAAGCCCAGCGAAAAAGAGTCCAGTGAAATAAAATTGTTCTGAATGATTAAACCTTATCGTATTAATTTTAGTTCAAAATTAACTAGTTCTACAACCCCGTATTTAAGATATTCGTGTCGACGTAATATTTACGGGTGTACCTATCAAAGGCATCATTTTTATCACCTGTGATCACTGGCGTGACATCCCTGCGCTAGAATTGACAAAATTGTTGATTGTTTTCTACCGTTAGGTTTAGACGAGACTACACTGAGAAAAATAAGTGGGTGGGGAGCGATTTCGTCATCTTTACCTTTTGACGGTTTTGCTATCGTACTGTTTTCGTGTTCCGCTATTTGCATTATTGGATTAGACATAAGCATTAAGCTTTAGTACTTTAGTGCAATTCAGTTTTGTGCTACCATTTAATGCGTGCTACCACACAAACCTTCAAATTAAGGTAAGTTCATCATTATTTCTTGAAATTTCTCATTGAAATATGGAAGACACCTAACCTAAAAATGATGGCGTCGCATCGACACCTTCAGTCGCTATCACAGCTGTACAGCCCAGCGCGTGACAAGGCACATTAGGAGTTTTATTTTTGCTAGGGACTACCGATATTAATATGTATGTTGACATGTTGTTTTCCGGGCTGGTTCCCACGTTGGTTATTAGACCTTGACGTTTCGACACTCATGTCGGTGTCGTCCTCAGAAGTAGCTCTGAAACAGTTTCAGATTACATTTATTATGGCAGCCGTAGAAGTATTCAGTTAGTAGAAGTAACGATATGCATTGTCGCAGTGGTTTTATCTTGTGTAGTTACAGTTACAAAGTTACAATACTTAACTGGTAATGACAACTCTTAAAATACAATTCAACATTTAACTATTTTATATGAATAATACAAAAATATTAAGTGCTACTAATTATGTTGTCTATGCGGGGCAAAACAAAACATAGATGTGGTATTGTAGTAAATACCAGGTTTATGTTTATTTGAACTATACTTTTTTCTCAGTGTACTTTCTCATGTTTATCTCCCACTCTCTGCCTCTTCTGTGGATATTTTAAACAAAAGTTGAAAAATGCCTTGTATTATGTCAGTTGCATCTTTCTAGAGTAGGAGTATAATGAAAGTATATTAGATTTTTTGCAAATATTAAACGATGGAAATAAAAATTCTAAAATGATGTATATCAATAAATACACATATGTACCTACCTTGCCGTACTGGTTTATATAACTTGAACTGTACCTTACAGTAACTTTAGCTGCTTCAGTCTAGGCATTTTATGTCCTAAAAGCTTTGACCTTCATTTGTTACTTGCGAGCAAAATAAAGTTTTTAAGGACAGACTTGCCATTAAGAAAATGAAAATGGTCCAGACACATAAAGGAAAGAAAAGCTCATCTAATTTATATCTCCAAAGGGCATTCGTTCTAAAAGCAGAGGCTAAGCTATCAGTGTCAAGATAATCACTTACTCCAGGTATAACAAGCAACACCACAGATTTGCTTTATCCTGAATTCAAAGCTGCTGTAAGTTTAAATAACTCTCGCATTCTGAATCTCAATGAGGAAAAAAGGTAATTTATGGTAAAAGTTTCAGCGCACCTCTTATTCCTACGTTGTTTCCTATAATTGGAGAATTTATTGGTCTCCAGTGTATCCACACACCTGTGTTAAGAATTTCAAAGTAACCGTCGGTTAGCCAATGAAGCAATTAGTGCAGTCTGGGATATTTATGTGACCCTATTGCGTTTTCTGTCTGAAACTTTATGGGACTGGTGCCATGAATATAAGGATATTTGCATTTTACACGTGTTTCACATTATACAACAAGGTGGTTGTGACTTGGATAAACGCAGATTTGTGTTTCCCAGCTGGAACCCATGCACTGTAACTTGGTTCAGACTGCATTAATTATTTTGCAATTTCAATGATCACATCGACAATATGCATGCAGTGTGTTCGAAACTAGAAAATGTTAATATGTGGAATGATTTAGAGTTTGTTAAGCCATTTTCGTTTAAAAAAGTTATCAAGAAAAAGGTTTTTTGCATTTTTTAAGTGCTATACTTGTTTAACTTGATCTGGAACAATTTCTTAATTTTAGAGTTTTATACTCGTACGACTAACATTCCTATTTGTTTTGGAAGCTAGATTGGATTCTTTCAAAACTGCAAAAAACCTTTTTTGTCTCCTCTTACCAATGCCGATGTGATAACAACCCTACCTTGTTTTTGTTCTTTCGAGTAAACGTAACACTTTTCAGTATTAGCTGTGACGTTGGCAGTAAAAAATGATCATTATCATTATGTTGCAGTACTATCGTACCACTAAGTAAATGTTTTCTTTAAATGAGTCTTTAACGTTTAGCGTCTTTCTGAAAATTCTAAATCTTTCAGTTCTAACGAAGCCTGTATGGAGGTACACTCTACTAATGATATCTTTTTTAAACAACATGATTCAAATCAACTTAAAAAAGGTTATTAGACATATAGGAATGTATATGTAACCTGCAGATAATAGTTACGTTAATATGTATTTACCTATTATGAGATATGCAACCATAACTTTACCTATTAGAAGGTGTTGCCACCATGTGTTTTTTGCGGCTTCTAAGTGCAACGGCGAACTTTTGGGAACATATTTTCTTGCGCTATATGCGCGGATTAGTACTAGATTGATTATTATAGGCATTAGAAATTTCACATTTCGTGTAGCGTATATTTCTATAAATATGATGGTTGCGCCACCCTCCCTTAGCCAACGACATCAATTTGGATAAAATTATTTATTTGGCGATGTTTTCCACTAAGTTTGATCGCTATATATCACCCTTGAAATAAAATACATAAGGTTAAATACTAATTTACCAACCGACACCAATGCCCAGTAGCGTGCTAGCATGTATTTAGCTAGCAAAAATAAGGAACATTGATCTACACCACTGGATGCATACCCCGAATGGGGTCGTCCCACATTTTTTTTTATTTTACTTTTAAAATGTACATAGAAAATGAAACACAAAGACATTTTTTTGCGATTTTTTTCGGTTCTTGTTGGCCGAGAAAAAAATGGGAAAGTATGGATTTTTAATATCCATTTCAAATTCCTCGATATTCCGCCACGGAGATGACGTAAATGGCTCGCGTGCTGACGAAAGCAAGAAACATCAACAAAACACCTGTGTTCTAGCGGCATTGCCAGTTTTATTTGTTTACATTTTTTATTCAGCTGCGTCGCATTGCCAATGTGGGCAAATTTTCGCGATGCAGTGAGGAAAGTACACATAAACTGACATTGTGACAATGATAAATATATTTTTGATATGGGGTTTTCATGAATCAACTTAAGGCGTAATTGTGAAAATAACTTAAATCACCCTTCAGTCAGTTTATTCTATACTGAATAGTTCAATATAATAAGCGCATTCACTGGCCTTTTGTTAAAACACGAAAGCACTGTAACCGTCGAACCTGCTGTTGAACCAATGTTTTTATTATAAGGAATTAAACGACGCTTGAGTTATTGCTTGACAATGTTTAAAGATTGTATACTTACCTATGACAACGACATGATAAATTTTGAAACTAGCAGAACTGTCTCTGGCTGTGGTTAGAAAGAAAACGTTAAAGTACCACTCACAACATCGCACGGTCTGTATGTGTCCCATATGCAACGTAATAACCCTAACCTAACTCTAGCCACGCGATTTTGTTTACAGTTTACATAGTTTGGTTAAACTTTCGAGTTTTTTATTTGTATTTGTCAGATTAAGTGGTTGAGTAAGATGTTGTCGAAAATATTCCGGTGTTTTTTTTGTGTAAGAATGGTTTACGTTAAGAAGTGTTTTGTTCCGTGTTGCAAGAATACTAACGAAAAGCGTCCGTACACAACAAAGAACAAAGCAACAGTTGCAGGTTGCAGGTTATCACCAGGTTATGTCTTATGTTTACATTGCATTGACGTTGACAGTTATACCTTCGTCCCTCTCTATCACTCTCATTGCATTATTCGTATTTCTCGCTATTTATAAAACTGGCAACAGTGAGCGTCTGCTATCTAGGGAGCTGTAAGAGTACGCATGACGGAAACTAGGAACTTATTACGTTTTTAATGGCGGATTTAAGGAAAAGTTTGAAACATGGTAATTTTTTCTACCGCCGTTTGTTACGAGTTAATTTAATCTGAAAGCAAAATAGATGCTTAGCACTAGTATTAATGATGTAAGCAATAAGAGGCATAGGTTAAAACTATCAAATTTTAATGTGTGGGACGAACCCATTGAATTCAAAATTCAAAAATGTGGTTGGCATGTTAAAACGGCGGCCTTTTCCTCGCCTAAGAGTTATTAGGACTAATACGACGTACCTATTATGACAGTTACACGTGGCCGATTATTTTATTTGATTATTTGTGTTTCATGTGTAAAAGAAGCTACATTTTCCTTTTATGTGTGAAGTATGACAAAAACTCTATTGCATATGCATGATTTTTGTTGTTCATTCCAAAAATTCTTTTCAGATAAGGACAAATTTTCTTTTTATATGTTTTAGGGACTTTTAATCAGTAATTTATCATTTTTGTAAATATTCGCAGTAATGACGCTTCGTGGTTTGTGGTTAAATGTTTAAAAAATTAATAATATTGGTATTCTTTATTTATAATAATATAAATTAAAATCGTTTGAAGCATACAATTTTATTTTCGCCACATGTAGAATTAGTGAAATGGCTTCTCCAGACTTGCAAAATCGTTAAATATTAATTACTATGTACTCAGTATTAATATGCGAMATATATGGTTAAGGAGTTTTAGAGAACTCTGTTAATGTTATGCGCCATATAAAATAAAGGAACATGATCGAGCTCGTAAAGAAATAAAACCAACCGGATGTAGGAATTCCGATTTCAGCTATGAGTCGTAAATGAATAACAGTGCGAACAGGCATACTACACATACCTACATTGTTAGTACACGTTCATGCAGCAAATGTACTAATAAGGGAAATTTAATTACTGAAACTTTTCGTTGCTGCGCTTTATAGAGTACATTCTTGGGACGTAATTAGGAGTCCAGTTAATATAAAAACGCCATTCCAACTGCACACAACCAGCGAAAGCCTATTATATTACGCGATATTGTCTGTATAGATACGTTTTGCATCGCTTAATGTAGGCCTTTAATTATACGGTTTCATTTCTAGAATACCTCTACACTTTTATAAGCAGCATAAAATAGCTGCCTTAATACCAATATGTAATAAATGCATGTTTCATATTTTTGTGCGCAAGTAACTGTTGAAGGTTACCTACAGCATTGTGGGCATCCAACGATCAAATTTTCAGGATATTGGTGGCATATATTTGTGTTGCTTATTAATATTATGAATGAGAAAATCATGTACCATGAGAATTGGTTTCTGAGCACACGGTACCTAAGTACAGGGTCCGAGAAAATGAAGTAGGTATCCAATTTTAATTTAGCTTTTTTAATTAACGGCTAAATGTTTATGTAAAAATTAAACAAAAAGCTGCTGAGAAAACACCAAAATCATATTCTTTAGATATGATATCAGTTAAACAAAAGTACCTTTCTGCAGGGATTCCGCTACTGCTCGAATGTGTTTGTTGTTTTAGTTGTTCCTGAGTTTGCAGATGAACATAGAACACCTTTGACTTCAGGTAGCCGCATAGAAAGAAATTTTAAGCTGAGAGATCCGGTGACAATGCCGGGTAGTAGAGGTCTCCAAATTTAGAAATGACATAAGTAGACTTCCTGACAGTGTGGGCATGGATTCTATCCTTCCGGAACCATATTCTTCGTCATCCATTTCTTTATCACGAAATTGTCGTTGATAGCTACGCAATACTTATTGATAACGTCGTAATGTTACAGTAACCGTCAAGCCATTTGCCTTAATGCATATCATACCGTAACTTTTTCGCTGTGAAGCGGTTTATTTGTGCAGTAATGAAAACTTTGTTTATTAACATAACCGGTTAGATGAAATGAGCTTGTTCTGACAGCAGCAAGCAATTGACGATATCATAGGTTTCAGCAAACAGTTCTTCAAAATGTTCGCAGAAATCAATGCGTATTACAAAATATTTGGGCTTGGACTTGAATTTTCTAGGGATGTATAAGTATGTCTTTCAGAATGGGGCGAAAACTTCGATTTGAAATATCTAGTAATAAGGAGTGTCGTTCACGAGATCGTGTAGGACTTTGTAACATATACAATGCTCAACAATTGAAGTGGATATTATGGGAAAAGCTAAACATTATATCCAGAACTAAAAGCAATAATAATAATCTAGCCTAGATTTAACATCGAACTCTCTCTTCGACATTCGGTCTATCAAGTTACTAACAAAATCCTGGGGTACAGTTTGCCAAATTGCCGTCAAAACGTTAGCCAAATGTAATCTTTGAGGAGGCTGCTGAAGGCTTTGAAATCTCTTTGACATTTCGGCCCAAACTTGCTATATACAATTCATATCTGGTGAAGCGGCAGGTCAGTCCATTCTTGTAATTCTGCGGTATTCTATGCGGCCGTTGACAATGCCAACTCGGTGTAGTCGGGTATATTATCATCGATAAGAACAAATTCTTCGCCTATTGTATCAGCAAATGGAACAATTATTGATCCAATATCCATGTCGCGATATATTAAAGCAGTCATTGTTGATTAATTAACTTTAACAGGTCGTTCGGCCCTTGAAAAAATTCCTCCCATGTACAAACTGATCCTCCACCAAAAAGACACGTAGGACCCATTAAGTTGTCAAAGTATCGTTGTCCTAGTTCTCTCTATACCAGTGTTCGGCCGTCACAGGTAAACAATCGAAATCGCGACTCACCGGTCATCAGAAATTAGACAATGTCTCCAATTCTCAAAATTCCAACGATACCTTTCTGCACACTACCTCGGTAGGAAGTACGGGTGTGTAGCGCGCCTCCTAGCTCTCAAGTTGCACTCATGCTACATTCTTCGAACAGTTTGAGTGGAAGTCATCCTTCCGGTAGCCTGCTTGAAGAAGCTGGTAATTTTTGAAGCACTGAATGTCTGTATGGTGGAGATCCAGTTGTTACAAACTTATTCCATGCTCGACTAACAACTCTTTGGGCCACTTTTAGCCTATTAGCGATTTCTTATTGAGTCAGCCCTTCCTGTACCATCACACCAATTGCTCCAGTTGCGCTTCTGCTAGTTGATTCAGCGGCACTGTTTTAATGCGATTAATCAAAATAAGTGCCAAAAACAAGAACACTGCAGTCTTTATGCACATATATGCCGGTCCCAATGTCAGTTAAATTCATCATTTTATAGTCACTGATCTTTTTTTTGTTCCTAGCTTATCAGTACAAAAAACAGCCACTTATTAATTATTATTCGACTGAAATCTGGATCTCACGGATTTGAATGAAATAAACGCTGAGTGGTTACAACAAAATTGCTATTTTATTTAATAAGCTTCAACAGCAACAGAACGTTGAATACTTGGCCATCGCTCCATATTCGCAGCTAAACTGACATTTCGTAATATTCTAAGGTATCTTGGTAAGCGTGATCAAATTATCGGTCATCAGCAGAAGGTGGTAAGGAAACTGAAGTAGATCTAACATTGAGCAGTTTTTTCTCTTGGGTTCTGAGTCCTTCCTACATTTATTTGCCATTTCTCAAAATAAATAACAATGTACTTATAGAGTTTTTGGGTCGTGAAATTTTATGTGATGCACTAAGTTGCGTATAGCTAGCCTACAGATTTCCGGCATCGCAAACGATCCCAAGTATTTTATAGAAGTGATCACAACGGCATGCCATAACTAACCCCATTTTAAGGCTGCCCCGACAATGTCTTTGTGCAACGCAGCATCGAACAAAATGTGGAGCTGAAGCTCTGGTCGGGCCCTGTAATTATGCTGTACATTACGACGTGCGCCGTAAAAAGGACAGTTCGATAAATTTCAATAATAATTTGGATTGCAATCTGTGCCCGTAGCAGGTGTACGTAATTGAGTCTTGTTCACTCGACCGGGATACACAAACAGGCTCTGAAATATAACAGCCCCGCCATAAATCGCTTCCTATCCGTACGTCCGTGCGGAATGCCCTATTTTACGTTTAATGTCCACCAGCAGATATTAATACACGTTGCATTATTTAAAAGCACATTCGCGTCGAAAACTGGACTCAATATTAGCTTTTTAGTCCTGGACTGTTTAAATAAAGATGGAGAGAGAGAAGGAAAACAATTCGCTTCAGTGCAGCATGTTTCAAAGCAAATTTATTTCGTTAGGCAGGAATTCAGCAATTTTACACGATGCGGCATGTTTTTAACAACTGGCAATCGTAACTTTTTCCCGGAAACACCGAGTATCTCTGTCCTTATGTGGTCCACATTTACATGTGTTTTTCTTTAACAGACCCTATATTTGTATAGATTTCTTCCTTTTGGATATTGGTGATCGATAACCTCAGTCGTATGCCGTTTAACTTTAATTCATTCGGTTGACTGACTAGTGACTACTACCTGTCTGTTTTTTCAAGTGAAAAGACTTGAAGATGCTTACTGCAACTGCAGGCGAAACATTGCATTGCATGCTAAGCATATGGTTTAAATGTGTTCTGTGACAATAACGGCCCAATGCTAAAGGAATGAGATTTGTATTTTGGAAAATACAAACTTATTTAAGAAATATGGTGTTGGCGGTGGAATTTGTCATTTTGACATGCACCAGTATCCTCATTCA
Source organism: Rhyzopertha dominica (assembly GCA_025024175.1). Taxonomy (NCBI): domain Eukaryota; kingdom Metazoa; phylum Arthropoda; class Insecta; order Coleoptera; family Bostrichidae; genus Rhyzopertha; species Rhyzopertha dominica. The sequence continues at coordinate 56,963,830 of QCXZ01000003.1, forward strand.
TAACATTTTAATGAGTTATTCCTTTTGTACCGGAAGACTTCAATGAGTAATCGTACGTTTACACTTTTGTCATCTGTATGGCTTACACAGAACAGAATATGCTACCTTGACGTATAGATGGGAAACCAGATACATACCATGGTCTGCTTTGGGGCTATATTTACTCGTAACTACAATTCTGGAGTCCAAATCTAGTATATTGTCTATATTGTAGGTATCAGTTCTCCACCCTATCAGGTGCTTCCACCAATGAAAAAAGGTGGACACCGCCCATAGTAAGCCAAAGTGCCACCGATCAGCAGCAGTAGTGTACTAGCATCTATCTGGGCTATGCGGCTATCAAAAATTCGGAAAATTGACTTACGTCACTGGATTTGATGGATTTTGCCATTTTCTAAGGAAGCCGATATCTTCTCTCCAACTTTCACGTTTATAAGCTACACTGTAAACCACAATTGCATCGCTGCTTTTGTTTGGGAAAAACATTTTAAATACTGCAGAATATCGAGCAAAATCTGTTGTGGTTGACACTTTTTGTAAGGCGCCGTTAAAATCTCGTGCGCCCATTTTTGATAACACTTGCCGTATATACGCTGAATGCTTAGTTACACATCATACCTTCCCTCGTCTAATCCTCTATTATAAATTTATCCATCCCAGTTTTGGTAAATATATTTGACTTTTTACTTTTGTAACCTAGAGATTTTGTTTTAAAAATGCAAGTAATTAAAGGAAACAGTTGATATCAACGTTTTTCTTTACCAAAAAGACATTGGTGATTGATTATTTGGATGAGGTGCATGCTTTTGTATCATTTGCTATACTGGCAAAATAATACATTCTCAGTAGATTTTAATTACCTATTTTCTAATGTACCAAAAGTTTTCTATATTTTGCTTCCTATTTGTCCTGTAATTTTTTCAGTTACAAATTAAAAACTGAATATCAGGCTGCGCAGCCATACTGTTTTCGTCCAAAGATACATCAATCACTTTCCACTCAAATACAAATCACAATGCTTTAAATAAATCAACACTATTCCGCAATGCAAATTTATTTGACACTTGATTTATTATTGTTTACATTTTGTTGTTTTATAAACAATTACATTTTCCATATGGATGTATTTTTTTCACACACCCACTTGTTAATTATTTTCCTAGACATTTTGACAACTTAATATTCTTAAAATTGAATTCCATTGAGGGCTAATCTTACTACAACTTTCCTATTTGTCCGTAAAGTATTGCTTTTAGTGCTCGTTAGGTAAATAATTATCAACGGACAGGTTGTGTGAATAATTGTATTTATAAAAATTTTAATGTAATTTTAGCAATATATTTGCGTTATTCTTCATTTTAATAGTATTTTAATCAGATAATTTATTTTCGGAAAGATCGTTGTTACTATAAAACACTGAGAAGGGTTCAAACAAAAATTTGATAGTAAGCGAACAAATCACCAAGGAAGCGTGGCGTCATAGAAACAACGTGCCAACTTGATTAAATTTAAACCTACCGACGAGAAACGAAGTACCTATTAGATAGACACGAACTACTTGATGAACGAAAACTACAAAATAGCCTTTCAAATATCACTATCAAAATTATTAGTATTCTTAGAAATTTCTATAGCTTCTTTTATTAGACGTTTATAATAATATTTTTGTCTATGTGAATTTTTTATTTTGCCAAAGTCAATCATGTGTTTAGTCAAATATGAGTGTTCAACTGTAACACTTGCTGAAAGGATTCACCCTAGTATTTTAATTGATTTCATTGCAAAGTAAGCCACTGTTCATTTATAGATTGAGCATGACTGTGACTGAACTACGGAAAATGTGAGATGCAGTGCGCCGTGTAGCGAAAACGCTTTTTTTTGTTAATTAGTAAGATATCCAGATTATCATTCTGTGCGTCAGTCAGAAAAATTTTTTCTAATAGAGTGAAATGCTATTGACCGAGATATTGCATTCTATCGCTTCGAAAATATATCAAAGAGTGATATTCTACAACAATTAGACATTTTCTACTAAAAATTAAATCTGCATTTCTTTTTTTCATTATTTCAGTTTATGATAGCAATAAGTTTTACTTTTATTGGCCTTTGGCACGTTACCCTACTAAAGTGAAAATAAAGTTATTGAGCACGATATTACATTTTGTATGTAATCGAGTCCTAGATTTTTACAGAGGCTGATATTGAGACAGCTTGTATATACGAGTAGGTATGCTCACATTTAAAGAAACAAGAAGGCTATACTGCACATAAAGTTTAATAGTTCTCAACGAATTTGTAATGAGGTATGTTTTATATGACTTATAATATTACTATAGCTTACCTAACTAATTTATCGTTTACCTTCTCGGTTATTTTATTCAGCAATTAATCATAACATATATGTATCAATAATAAGTGCTCCCTAGCGATTTTAAATGTCGACGTATATGCTTTTTCAACTTTTTAAAACGTTACACATTTACTGAAAGGTCTCGATCTTGTTGATTTTCATCCGTCACGTCAAGCAACACCTCAGGTGCATGATAAATAGAACGTGTAATGGACTATATTTAGATAAAGGCTAATGGAATGAGCGCATTTCGCATAATAATTGCTGCAAGAGAAGGAGTGGCTTTAAGCAGCTAAGAACACTTGCGACATATTTTTGTAACGGGTGCAGACGACTAAAACAGATTTTAGGGTTTGATACATACATACAAAAACAAACGTACATATTCCATCTAACAGCTAGGAAATTAAGTTGTATAAGATTAATAGTATAATTTGAACTTGTCAGCAGTTGATTTCAACTATAAATGCAGCTAAACTTTCTGTTTTGCTTATTTCTTCCAAATGAATATATTTCGGTATGATTTCATATTCATTTTTTACAAATACATGTAAATGTGCAGGTCCCATAAATAGCAAATGGAATCTAACGGTTATTTGCGTGTACTACATGATGTAATTGGTGTTAATGTCAGCATGAAGTCGTGTGACAAGCATAATGTCGATTATTAAATTATTATTACAGTGTACAAACTAAATTATGTCATTTCTGTCTTGCGGTACAGTCTGTTTTATATGGTTGTAGTATTTACAACCTCGGCGTAGTAAAATATCGCATTTCTGTAATAAATTTATGAAACAAAGAGAAATAGCGACGGAGGCATGGAATTATTATCAGTTTTATTTTATGGGCTGTAAATTTTAGTTTTTATCGACATAAATTATTTTAGCAATGAACGAGTAGGTAATGTAGATCGTGTTACTAAAGGTTAAGTGTGATGGGCGTCTGTTTAATAGTAAGTGTTGCACCGGCAGACGGAACTGGTGGTATACTCTTTTATTACCTTTAGATTGGCTTATCAAACTCGCTATCTTATTTTAAATTTTATTAACTCGTTTTTATACTTACTTAACATTTTAAAAGTGGCATTAATAATGCTCGGTTGAAATGTTCTGGTGGTATATTACTCGCTGCTAACCGCATCCTAATTGTAGTGTAGTCATGGTGTAACGTATACTTATCTTAGAACGGGGTGTGATGAGATTTGATTTATGGAATTCATAATTTTATTTGTGCATCTTCTTTAATTCTTACGAAAATCATATGGTATGATTAAAATACGTTTAATGACACAATTTACAGTCCTGTAACTTTAGCTATTTGATTTTAGAACAATCCAGCTCATTTATTTTATTTTATTCAGCAGAAAGATGTAGTCAGAGTCTTCGTTTAGGATATATCCTTCTGAACAAGCCAAAATGTCAAGAATATTAGTTTAAATAGTATAAGGAAATGGTGTAATATTGTAACACCTCTAAGTAGCTGAATTTTTAAATTCTCTGCAAATCTCGCAAACTCGTAGACATGAGCCCGTTTTCGACTATATTATATAAAACTACAATAGCAACTTTAGGACAAGGTACTATTACTGCAGAAACAATACGGGTCTAAGGTTTAATTTTTGGTGGTACTATAGACGTTGGATTTCAGCAAATCTAGAGAAAAACCAAAACACTGTAGCTTCCATAACAAGTCTGAATAATCAACTGTCTTAAAGGTTTTTTGAATACCCGACCTGACACCTCACATCAACAGTTTTTGCTACATATTGTGGAAAACATACTAGATTCGTCTGAGATAAAAAACCGTGCTGTATTTGCGCGGTTTTAAGAACCAGTGATACTCTATAGTGCATCATCGGGGATATTAATAAAATCTCGAACCCACTAGGTTGCTTATTAAAAAAATATTTTTTATTTAGTTTGCATGATTGCGTAACACTATCAGATAGTATATCTGTGCCCATCCCTAGGCAGTGCATAATCCCTGTTGACTGGGCACAAAGGGGTTGTTTTCAGCTATTGCACTTGCTTTATCGTGCTCCCTAACTTTCTTTTAATGTAGCTTTAAAGTCTCCGAAATACGAATTATATACACCTGAAAAAATCTTGATCATAGTATGATATCAAAGTCGTTCTAGGACCATTGAAAACATCTTAATGACACTTTGGCGACTTATTGCAAATCTGTTCGCCATAAAAATCGTATTAATGTAAAGTTAATTTCAATAATTTGGCTTATGTAACGTGGGCTTAACTTGTTATTATTACGAGTATAATTTCCAGCCATTTTCCTGGATTGAAAAGAATGCATTTAGCCATAATTGCATTATGCTACAATAAAATGGACGAAGGTCGTTCTCAAATTTTTTTAATGCAATGATTTCCGGTAAGGTGGAATGACACTCGAGTCGAACCCTTTTGTAATCAGCGTTTCTTTACCGCATTTCGAAGCGCATATTTTATGAAAACTGCAATCTAGTAGCTTCGTCAACATCATCGCATTTTTGATATTGTACATTAAGTAAGTGGATTCCTGCTTCTTTGTTATATTTTTTTGTTTTCTACAACGTCGGGAAGCACTAATGGACCAAACGAATTCATAATAGCTTTCCTTTTTTCTAGAATTTTAAATGAACGCTCTTTCCTTTTTTAAATAAAACACTGCAGTGTAGTCGTTTCCCGTGAAAAAACCTGGCAAAGCTTTGTAGATGTTCTAATTTGGTCAGCATCATACTACTGCAGGTTCAAGAATTTTTCGGCAAGCATTGTTATTGGTGTTTGGGAGACTCATACCTAAATTAAAAAAAAGACGAAAGGTTGAGTGGCTTATTTTACTAGTAAGCTTGGTGATACGGATGGACTCAAAAGTTTGAGATTTTTTTTAATAGCATTAGGTTTGGGATATATTTTCTCTATATGCTATAATTGCATAACTTATTTTCTTCGTATTCAGTGTTAGCACATCCATTATTAGTTAGTTGCCCAAGATTTTCATATCTTCGTCCATGTGAAATTGTAATAAATTGTTTGTTTTCCCATGGGACAAGATTATTACTGTATTATGAACAAAAACTGCATATGCGCCTTTTAATGCCGATCTTTGAACGTGTTTTTTATACACAGGAGTTACAAAAATGGGCTAAGAACTGAACCCTGTGGCACTCTTCGTTACTAATTTTTTTGGTTGCTTAAAATTATACAGGGTGTTGCAAATTAGTAGGTCATCCCGTTAACCCTAGATTCTTGAAGCCAAAATATGACGATTTCGTTATTGGTAAATTTCTGAAAAACGCTTCATTTAAAAAATACAGGGTGTGAAATTTGATATTTAAAAATCGTTTTTTTACGATATAATCCACAGTTTTGGAGGTATGGAGTTGAAATTTGGTGCGAATTTGTAGTATTTATATCTAAGTGTACCCCTACTGTTAATGTTAACATTACTGTAAAAACAAATGAATATCGAGGGGTTTGTAACTTTCTAACCCTTTTCCCCCCACTACTTTTCTTGACGTACGCCCATGAGACAAGCAGATTTTTTTTCTGGTACAAAACTTCATTGTCGGTTTTATTGGTCTCTTGTAATTTTTAGGTAAAATGCTTAGATTCAGAGATAAACCCGTTTTGTAAAACTTTCCACCCTGCCTATTAATAATAAATGTCTTTTCCCAAGCCTACTTAGAAATCTTGTTAACAATCGGTTTGAGCATTGAAGACACATAGACGACAAAAATGTTAAAAAATACATAATTTGAGCTCCAGTGTCAATAATATTAACCATTTACAACGAGAGGAAAAGTGAAAAGTTTCACAAAACCGCGTTTATCTCTGAATCTAAGCATTCTGTCTAAAAATTACAAGAGACCGAAAAAACTGACAATGAAGTTTTGTACTAGAAAATCAGCTGGTCTCATGGGCGTACGTCAAGAAAACTTGGGGGGGTTAGAAAGTTACAAACCTCCCGATTTTCATTTGTTTTTACAGTAATGTTAATAATTTAGAGGTAAACTTAGCTGTAAATACTACAAACTCGTACCTAATTTCAACTTGATACCTGCAAAACTGTGGATTATATCGTAAAAAAATTTTTAAATATCAATTTTGACACCCTGTATTTTTTTTAATTAAGCGTTTTTCTGAAATTTACCAATAACAAAATCGTCATATTTTGGTCCAAAGAAACTAGAGTTGACGGGATCAATTATTAATTTGCAACACCCTGTATAATTCGCCCTGAAACGTAGTTCTTTTTTATACATGCTCTTGCTATACCGCGAATGCATAGTTATTCTAGAAACATCAACAATCGAAAGCTTTTTGGATATCAAGGAAAACTACAACCATTCATTTTCCATTGTTTATTTGTTTATTATTAAAGTTTAGAATTCTTCTCTCTAGTAGAGCCTCAAACACCAGTTGAAGGGCAATTGGTCTATAGTTCTCCAATTCTTCTTTATTTTCCTTTCTCTTGTATATAGGTATTATTTTAGCCTCTTTCAGTTTAACTGGGTATGATCCATTGCTGAACTGAATACCCGCTGTATATCTGTGATATTTTTGGTGCAATTATGTTTGCTGTGTGTTTGATTACTTTGAATTTATTTGAATTTTTATTGTATCTATTATAACCGTATTCGAAATATCGGAAATATTGATGTGTATATTATCTTTTTTTACTAGAACTTTAAACTTCAACCAAAGCCAAGTAACTCTTAAAATAATACCTCTAATTAATTCGCTTATTATTACTTTGAAAATAAATTCTCACATAAATACGAGCATAAAATTCTTCTATTAAACAGTATCTTGTCTTTTCTTCAGGTCCTTATCGGTAAGGCTTACTGGAAGAACCAACGCGCTTTCTAGCTTTGTTCCTGTGTATTTTGTGGTCAAACAGTATATTTACATATAGGAAAAATACAGCAATGGAGATAGACATTTGAACCGGAGAACTAGTGGTCATAATATTGAAATATTTGGTAGCTGGAAGTTATTTCACCTCAGGCCTTGGGAAAAATAATACATACGAAGTGTACTTGCATTTATGAAGAAAATCTGCCTATGCGCATATGTAGTTTTATAAACACATTCGGTATTTTGACGCAGATCCAGAAATCGACTATTCCAAACTGCAGACCTACTGCGCCTGAATTGATACCTTTTCCGATTTGCTTTTCTTATTCAATCGGTAACGCTCACCACAATTCCGCTGGGCTTCTATTGTAGGGTGTGTTCATTATTCTCTTGCTTGCTAATCGAAGAGCGAATTTAGGTTAATGACGCTGCCATCACCTACACCGTATAGAACACGTACTACGGTTTTCCTACGGGAAGTGAGGAAGTTGAATGCATCCAATCATAGCAAATACGAAAATAATTGCTCGGCCTTATTGTGGCGCAGTTTTAATTACTGCAATTCTCACGTAAGTGCGGAATTTCGTCACGAAAAAAACGGGCACGTAGCGTGAACGCATGAAGCGGATTTATGTCGTGTTTAATTATAATCATGCAGATTAAGGACATTTGCTTCTAGCACCTTTTATTTTGTAATAAATCTCGCGCTCACAACAATTGACCGGAAATGCAAATTTACCCTTGCACCTTTGTACTTGCAGTCACGTCTACCGGTACAGTCGCGCAAAAATCACCGCCGCGAGGTATTTTTTCACTTTCGCCCAGCCTCTCCCGTTATTAGCCGCGGTATTTTATGTTTTGATGAAGCACGGTCGAGACGCAATTACTAACTAATTGAAATGAATTAATTACATATAATGCACGTAATATTTTCCATTTATGGATGTTAAACACGGGCTGTTAATGTAACTGGGGGAAATTGCGTTTAATAGGTTTTAGAGCAATCATTCTGGACAATTTGAAATAGGTTTATGTGCTCATTATAAATGTACCTATTTATATAACCCTAATGATTTTCTAGCGTTCTATGTTAAACGTATGTGCAATGTCACAGATACCTAGCTCTTAATCTAAAAAAAGACATGTGTTGTATACCCTGGCAGTTAGACATTTAAAACGATGTCACAGTTCTACAAGTATAATACTACATAAAAGATCCACTGCATTGACTATACTGCGTATGATTTTGCTTCTAATAGATTATGTAGATTGCCGGGGTTCGCGGTTTTATCGTAAGAAAATGAAAACCTTTTTTGTCAACCTGACATATATTAACGATCGAAAAATCAACTCAACAAAGATTCACATGAAAATAAGTGTTGAACTGCTACAGATTGTGTAGTTGGTGACGCTACTTTCATTATTAGCATTACACCACAGAGTCAATAAAAAAGCAAAGGAAAAATTAAAAATTTTCTGATCAACTGTCTTTGATATAACGTAATCTTTTTTTTAACGACTACGTTATTTACCCTTTTAGGGCATTTCAAGTTGCTATTTTTTGTCTGAGCTTGTGTCAGACACTTTTTATATATTCCAGAGAAGAAGGTATTTTACTTGAGCAAAAACTAACACATTGATTATATTATTATTTAACGTAGTTACAAAGTTTATATGAAATATAATGTACATAAGGTACAGTTAATGGGTTAATAGGTGTATAAGTACGAAACAGGATTGTTTTTGTAACAATTACACGCCCGTTGTATGAAAGCGACCTGACCCGACCTTGTGTTGATTTTTTCCATATTGCGGTCGTTTTTCAGGCAATGTTCGATTTAAATCGATCATTTGCTGCTGGTAGCGATCAGAGTGAACCGTTTCACCAAGTTTTAGCAGATCATAATAGATTGTACCCTTCTGATTCCACCAAGCGAATTGGTCTTGCAGTGGAAGTCGATGATTCGCTTGGATTCACCCATTATTTACGACGCTTAGCATTCTCAAAATATAATATGAGAAATGACTTTTTTTGTGTCTGTTGAACAGCATTTCACAAGTGGTTCTTAAATTTTCTTGCTGTCTTTCATTGTTCATGGGGGACCTATTTCCCCACTTTCTGAATCTTTCCCATAGCTTTCAAGCGAATGGAGATTGCTTTCTGCGATACATTCACTTGATCCGCGAGTTCTTGTTGAGTTTGGGTATCATCTTTATCCAATAAGACTTGCAATTTGTCGTGAGCGAACTTTTTCTGTTTCTGTTTCCCACGCTCTTTGTGTCTCACATCAGAATCACCACTTTTGAATTTTTGAACCACTAGAGACACTGATTTTTTACCACCGGCATGTTCACCGTAAGCTTTGGCAAACATTCGGTGCTATTCTGCAGCGGTTTTCTTTAAATTGTAGCAGAAAACCAATGCTGTCCACAAATCGTAGTTTACGAACTTGTGCCTACGGGCACAAAACTCAACATGTTTAAGGTTATAGAAAATATACCGGTATATGCAACTTGAGTTGTTGCGTGTTGGAAATCTTCGTCATCTGTTAGAGGGAAATGATGGCGCTGCAGAAGCGGTCTTACGGTCCCTAAATTGACGGCTAGCGTCATCTATAGAGAATTTCCGGTTTCATACTTCTACATCTGGTATATATGAACTGATAGTATTGCCAGCTTTGAATGGGATTTGAACCCAGGACTTTTTGAACACTAGTCAAACGCTCTAACCAATTGAGCTATCAAAACCCTATTGAAAATCGAGGTCAAAGCGACATGTGTAGGTTAAAGTTTACTATGTGACGCTGCGGTTCGCCATAATCTCTCTTTTTTTTCTCTTCAGGGCCCAACTCTTAAAGTTATTTCTAAAAGTGGTGCACGTGTTGAAGGTAGAATACGGATAGTATAACTGTAGGAACAGCCCCTGTGAGAAAAACTATTTGAAATGTGTCTGATATATGCATGTCACGGACTGCATCGATGTTTTGTTGACACAGAAATTGGTCTTCCGGGCCTCTGGTGATCTTGAATAGAAAATTTTCCTCTTTTGAAGTAAACGGTCCAATTCTTGACGGTGGCATAATAAGGACAGGTATAAAAGAGCGTATTGACCATATTATCGTTTTACCTCGTAACCTTTTTAGGTACAGATACTTCTGCAAAGCAAAATGTATTGGTATGGAAACAGGATTTTTTATCTTATTCTAAGCCATCAGGGTTACACTATTTATCAATACCTGTTGGTACATACCACAGATAGCTAAATCACTCATTATTCAGCCTTTTCAGTTTCAGAGAAATTGTTTACTATAACGCGTTTATTTATTTCACTATAATTTTTTTTCGCAAGCGACTTCTCTAGAGAATTTTATGTGACTAATTAAGCAATTGGGAGTCATCGTTTATTTGTTGATCAAATAAGTTAAGTTCCATTTTCAAGCATACTGCGTCGGTTCGAGTACAATCTCAAAATCAACTACATATTTGTTTTCATAGTTTCTGTATGTGGCCTTTGTTTTTATAGTACTCTATACGTAAAATATAATTTTCACATTCTTAGCCTGCAATCACATCCTAGCATATGAAAGGCAGGTTAATCGGCTTATTAATAATTGGTTGGCATTCCAGTACGTATTGTAAAATACCTTTTTAATTATGCTGCCTACCCACATGTTAAAGATAATTTTGATTAATTACAAAGAAATTGTTGAATTCAGTATCCCAACCGCAGAATTACCATCTCTGACTAGCCCGTTGCGTCCGACGCATTTTAATGAAACGAAAGGCGTGTCGCTACGCAATATTTCTACTGGGATTTCCACAAATCTGGGGTTGCACAGCAGCAGTAAAGTGTAATGATGTGGTTCGACATTTTATACGCCCCGTTAACTATTATGGGATGGCCCAGATTTGGCGATTTTGTAGGATTTAACTACTTAACTAAACTAAACTAAACTAACTAGCGAGCAAGGTTAGGTAGTCAGCCTTTAGTCCTTTCCCTGACTGGGCATCGACGTGGGATTGCAGATGTCCGCTTGAGGTGTTGGTTTAAACCTGCCGCAGTAATAAATTAGTGCGTGGAGTAGTATTACTTAGCCACGTTACAAGCACTGTATGAAAATTGGAGGTATAATTTTCCCCCATAAAATTCTAGAGTAACCCTACGTAGCATTTTAGAATTTCTACGGTTATCAACTTTTCGAATTAACTAAGAATGATAGAAATGATTCAGGTTTCAAGGGCTGGTGTAGTCAGTTCGAATACAATTTTAATTTTCTTCTGCGATTTTAATTCGACACTTCTCTTTCTTTCCCAGACATATAATTTTGATTCACTTATTACAAGGTAGTCTTACAAGGCAGCTTGCTGTACCTGCACCTGGAATTGAACATCATTTATTAAAGATTAAAAACTAAATAATGTTGCGGTAACGTGCCAAAACCTGTCTTAGAGAAAGACGTCCATCAGCAAGCCAAAGAATGCCGACCACCAATGCATCAGGATCTCTGTTAATTTAAAGCTAGACTGATAACAAGCGCTATCTTACTAGTCTCTCTCAAATATATAGTTATAGTCCCAGTTCAGACAACACAGCATAGAAATTGGGTATTATCACTTTTTTTTGAAAATTACGTGAAACGAATCTTGATTGAAGTGCATATATATCGTACGCCAAGTTAAAAAAAACAAAAAAATATTTGTAGGTAGAGAATTTCAGGTCTGAAATTTGAATCTTAGGAGTCACCGCCAAGACGCTTCTATCCTAGGTTATTCAACTCGTGACGTCAAGTGTCATGTAAACATTACCGATGAGCGTGCTGTTTAATGCTGTAGTATCAGTCTTCTATTGGAAAAGCTTTTGTACGGTATTTATTGAAAGGACGGTGTAAGAGGTCGCACCAAAAAGTGATTTGTGTAGTTTTACAAGCATCTATTATGTATGAAAAAACAAAACAAGTGTTGTTTTGTACATGGTTATAAAAGTACTTCAGTCAGCACAGCTAACAAAATTTTTGTAACCGTTCCTAGAGATTATCAACGTATGAAAAAGTTGTTTAAGGCCCCTAGACATGATATGCCAAAATCGCAAAGTTTGTTTTTCTGTTGTGAAGATCATCTTAATTCTTACTGTAAGTTTTATTATTCTTTTTGGGGTTATAAGTGTTTACCATTCGGTTTCCATTTTGTTATAGCTTAAAGGGGATATGTGCATGATGAAGAACGGAGTGGGCGTCCTTCGGTCGTTAATGAAGATTTGGTGCAGAAAGTGAACGAAAAGGTGAAAGAAAACAGACGCTTTACAATTTCATCATTGTGCGACTGCTTTCCTCAATATTCTCGTAGTGTTTTGTATCGCATTGTGACCGAGAACTTGAATTACCGGAAATTGTGTTCACGTTGGATTCCGAAAATGTTGACGGATTTGCACAAAACCCAACGTTTAGGCAGTGCATTGACTTTCCTTGAGCGGTACCACAATGAAGGTGAAGATTTTTTAGACCAAATTGTTACTGGTGGCCTACGTCACACCAGAATCGAAACAACAATCCATGGAATGGCGACATTCATCATCACCCAAAAGAGTGAAGTTTAAGCAAACATTTTCTGCCCGGAAAATCATGTGCACAGTTTTTGGGACAGAAAAGGAGTATTGCTAGTGGAGTTTCTGCCTCGTAATGAGACAATCAATGCAGCGTCTTATTGTAAGACATTGAACAATCTGCGTCGTGCAATCCAGGCGGCACAATTTTATGAGGAGGGTATTCAAAAACTGGTGCCACGTTATGACAAGTGCCTCAATATTCACGGAAATTATGTAGAAAAGTAGATTAAGGTACAGGCTTTCATGTAAGATAAAATTATTGCGATATCTGTGCACGTCTTTTTTTTTATTCCAAAACGGTACTTACTTAAAAAAACATGCCTCGTATCAAGTTGGCGTGTGCAGCTGACTTTGACATATTGTCAGTTTGGAACCAACAGATGGCATGGCCATCTACTTTTCTACTAATATCGTACCAAGCCTTTGGTGTATAGGTAAAACCAGGTTTATGCCATGCTGCCCGCACTAGACCTAAACTGTACTGAAGAGCTGTAACAACAGCGCAACAGGCCTGTCTGTAGTTGGTAGCGCTGCAGGCTGCATACTACTATGATCAAATATAGTTTAGAATTTTTAAATAAAACGCATAAATTCATTTTGTTCTTCAATATTTATTTTGTTTCCTTCAAAATAGTCCCCGTCGGTTGCATATAAGCCAACATTTTTTTTTCAGTTCTTATAACACTTTTCATAAGCCTCTTTAGGTATCGCCTTCAGCTCCCTCTCCTAATTCTCTTCAATCATTTCAAAATGTTTTCGTGAAGTGGTAGATTGAGTTTTGGGAAAAGGTAAAAGTCAGATGGTGCCTGGTAAATACGGAGCTTGCGAAATGACGCGTTCGTTGCAAAAACCATGTTTTGTTTGTCGTTAATTCAGACCGCAATAGACGAATTTTCTCTCCCAAATTTTGTAAAACTTGCACATATCATGCAGTCGGAAGGAGTTCTCAAAGCACAACACCTTGATAATCGTTAATCGAAGAAACCAGTCAACGTTGTCTTGATTTTTTTGAGCTTTGACGAGGTTTTTTGGCCTGGGCTCATCTTTTGCACGCCATTTTGATGATTGTTGTGCGGTTTACACGTCATATTCATAGACCCACGTCTTATCCCCAATTATGACGCATTATATGTCGATATCACGCAAGCATTTCTTTAGCGACAGACTTGCGGTGCTCTTTTTGGTAAAAATTCAGCACTCTTGGAACAAGTCGCGTCGAGACACGTCTCATGTCTAAAATATCATGCAATATGGTTTGCACTGATCCAAATGATATTTATTTATTATAATCAAACTCCCCATTTACAACTTACATTGGGATCAGTTAATAATACATAATACTTAACAAATACATGTATAATGTTTCATTCAATAGAATTAAATGAATGTCAAATTCCCCAAAAACGTAGCTTAACAATTCTACTGTTGTGCTGTTGCACAATCAAGAAGAGATGGAATGCGACCCAAAAAAACATCTTGTGTTGTGGCGCTCCTCTCTTGATTAGCGAATAATTGGTATAACTGTGCAGCAACATTGCAGAATCTCAAGGAAAGGAAATCCTGCCAATAAGATAATCTTGTGTTGGTAAGATTATACGATTTATTTTTTTGTTCCTAGGTATAGGTGAGCAAAAGAGAGCGGACTTAAGATAATCGATTGTCATTTGTTTTAGCCAACTTTGCACTTGTATTTGGTAACTCTTGAATTTGTTATAGTTTTTAATTTCTTGTGGCAAAATATTATAAATGCGAAAAACCAGATATGCAGCAAAACGTTTATTTATGGTTGTGCTTACCTTGGGTAAGTACAAGTCGATTCTTTGTCTAGTCCCGTAATTAAGTCTAGTTAGAAGTTCGTCTTCTTGAGTTTTATTTTTAAATGCAAAAAGTAGTAACTACTTAGGGTACAGATTAACGACCGACTTAACGCCCAGCTTTCCGCATAGTAGCCGTAATGGGTGCTGCAATGACTTTCTTAAAATAGTGCGGAGTATTGTTTTCTGTGCTTTTTGTAATGAACACGTGTGCTTCATATGCACCACCCCATACTAAAATGCTATACTGCAATATGGACTGCACAAGAGCATAATACACTGCTCGTATCGTTTGTCTGTTCCCTATGTGTCTTAGTTCTACAAATTTGTAAATTGTTTTTCTCAGTCTTCTTGCCAATTAAGTCAATGTGCTGGTTCCAACGTAAATGCTGATCTAGTTGAATGCCAAGGTAGCAGATAGTTGAAGCTCTCTCAATTTCAATACAGTCACAATTACCCGCACGCAAACATCCCACTCTATGTAATTCTAGTGTCGTATCTATCGGTAAAGTCTGAGTGGTCAATGAAAAGGTTATATATTTAGTTTTATTAATGTTTAGTGATAGTTTATGTCGATCCCGCGATCCCTTTACCACAAAAAAGTCATAGACAAGAAATAATATTGGACCAGGACTGTTCCCTGCGGGACTCCACATCTAACAAATTGAGGAGCACTATAGCTTTCATTTATTTTCACGTGTTGTTTTCTGTTACTTAAGTAATCTCGAAGTAGATGAAGTACAATCTATTCCACTGTCATGAGCTATATCTCTAATAGTCACACCACGACCGTCGAGCACCATTTCCTTCGCTTTTGCAATTTTTCCTTCGTTAGTCGATGTTTGTGGACGACGTTCATGAGACAAACCTTCAACTTCTGTAAGACCCTCTTTGAACGATTTATACCAATCATACGCAGAGGCTTGCAACATGTGAGAATCTGGGTAAGCCTTCTGTAACATTTTGAACGAGTTAGCCAACGATTATTCGTTTGAAACACAAAATTTAAGGCAGATTCTTTGGTCTGCAGAACACGACATGATAAAAATTGAAAAGCACACTTAAGGTTGACTTGTTTATATGCTTATTTCAAAACTTTTATGTAACAGATCGTACTGAAATTTGACATAGAAGCGTGAGACAGTGCTATCAACCTTACGCAAGAATTTTGACAGCACATGATGGGCGGTTCGTTCTAGGTTATATTTGATCAGAACTGTAGCATATATTTTAACATTTTGTATTTTATCACTACCTGCCTTGTTCAGTAAATTTAAAAAAGGTTTATAATGCTACTAAAGGCAATGACCTTCATTACTTTCTGGGGATTTCAGAATATAGTTATCATCGAAAAAATCCCCAAATGATTACTGCATTATTAGCAAATACAGGTGGAATGTTAAAAATCTATTCTCATGAGTGCCTTCAGGTGGTAAATCAAAGTCTCTTTGTCGATAGATCGTAGTCTACATCAACGCGTGCTCTGCAGCCTCGCTGTTTATAAGGAAATTATTGACTAACGACACTAACTTCCCAACGACATGTCCACTTGCGCAATCTGTGCATTGTACTGCCTTTGCGCCTAATTAAAGTTTCCATTTAAAGAAACTATCCCCCGAGGAATTTACTTGGCAACGCGTTACAGTAACTCAATGGACACCATTGTTCACTAAGCGTACAGGTTTTTATAGGAATCCAATTAGATGTGTTTTATTGCCCATATGTGATTCATTGCTTTTAAAGCAGGATATATAAATAAACAATAAAGCTGTAATTTAAATAAACATTAAATTAGCGGTATTACCCATTAAATGGAACAAGCGAATCTGGGACAAAATATGCGCGAATGTACAAGAATTTTATTATTATCTAGATTAGTTAATCGCTGTTCACATTTTACTCCCACTAACCAGTATGTATTGAATATTATATGTATAGTTCATTACCATACCTCTCATTGGTAATTACTATATTATCTATAAGAGACTTCCACGAGAAAAAATTGTTTTGCTTCATTTAGGAGAATAGACATTTGTGCTATATTTTGTCCCTAAATTTTCTGACTAACAAAATTACTGTTTTATTGCAATTACGTCAACGTCTTTTTGTAAAATTTTATCTACAAGAAGGTACATAACACCTTTTTTTGCGCGAAGTGCCATTAATGCGTAACTATCCGATCCATGGTTATTTATTATTATTATTTTAGTGTTCCACACACTGTATTCTTGGATGGTATATTTTATGTATACTCCGCTGTTTTATTGGGTACTGTTAGTGAACATTTCGTATACCTATTGATTTGTACCGATAGTCATGACTATATTAATGCATATGTTATATGTATTTATTACATATTATTACTTCTCTGTATTTTTATAGATATGCACTAAAAAATTGTCATACTGTTCAAAGGCATTTTACAAAGCTGAATTCCATTTCTTGCTTTTTAATATGACAGTGACAAATAAACTGAAAGTTAACAAAGAATCGTGTGCTTGTCAGGTTAGATGTGGGTACTTTTCATTCGGAAATGGCTCGTGGGGCTGGAAAGCCAGGACTGGGCGTCACTAAAAGAAAACCTTTATCTAGAGCGGATGTCAGTATAGCCCTTTAAAAAACATTTTAAATAAGCATCAACTCTTTTGCTAACCACTGAAAAAATTAGCATAAAAAAGAAAGTTAGACACTTTATTTTAATTTACGAGCTTCAAAGTGATGATTATAAAATTAGAGAGCTATCTATATTTTAAGAATACAAATACTGTTATCCCGTTTTCACTATTTTTTTTTAATTTTATCCAAACCTTGATTGAGTACTAAAGTGTTCAAGACTATCTAATAAAACGTGTTTTCGTTTTATTGTGGATTTAAGGATTAAGAAATAATGATCTAACCTAGCTGATATTTTAAAGGAAGAAAGGTTTTGTTAAATGAAGTGGGGAAAAGAATATTACTTATCTAGGTTGTTGTGAAAAATATATTAGCGCATACATGCTCACATTGAAGATGATCCAGTATGCACAATTGACGGGTTTAATTGTACCATTCAATTTAAGTGTAACTCAATTAATACAAATCGATTCAGGTTACTAAATACATAGTATTATAAAAAACCGCTTCATTAACATAATGTAGAAAATGGAACCCCTGTCATAGAAGGAAATGTTTTTTACAAACAAGTTGAGACTTCTTTCGGGATGGTCTTTCTTTAGAGCATGTACCTGCCATCGTCGATATGTACTTAATTGGAGGAATCTCTAAGTTGGAGACTATCCTTTGGATATTTTTCTTAATTTTTCATTATAGGGGCCCCCGTCTTCATTATTAATTTTAGTTGCACCTCTTCTCATCGTTGTAGGAATCGCAACTCATATTGGAACCTATAGCGGTCTTGAAAAAGATACCCCGTCCCGTTCGAATGTACAGTTGTTTGCAAAATTATACAACGTTTGCATATGGATACCATGCAAAAACATTATTACATACACAACATTGTTTAATTTTTGTGCACCAGACAGTACTTATTCACATTTCTTTATAAATATAGTAATGCTGTAATTAACTTATAGAGGAAGACTTGACCTATTAACTCTTGCATTAATTCTGCAACAGACTGACTGCAGAATCATATGGGAGTATAAATAACGCTAACGGCGTGTTTTGCCGCGCTTGCTTTTAGTGGCTTTTATAATCGTGAATCTTAATTTGCACAACAAGTTAGTAACTCTAGATAGTGTAGAACAAATTTTGGAATGAGCATCGGGCATATGGGAGGCATGAACATTGAGGATCAAAATCAAAAAGTATTGCGAGGAATATGTACCATTTGGACATTTGGACAGGTACGAAATTAAGTAATGTAAATAAAATTATATAAACGGCAATTGTAACACTTTGTAGTCAATATGTTAAGTGTGGTTGCAAAAATTTACTTTAGAAATAGCTTTACTTACTTTATTGGCTAAGTTGCATATCAAATAACAGGGTTCAAAAGACCTACAATGAAAAAAAGACAGCATATTACGATGAGGTTCAGAAACATGTAGTGGAGGGTAACAACATACCATCATCTATAAAATAAAGCAGATCGAATTCAATTAAATCATGCCAAAATTTCCAACTTTGCTTTTGCCTCCCTCATTAAGGTTTAAGTTTCTTGCTCCTTCTCTTCATTTTTTTTAAATCGACTGCGGCCTTCGATTTTGCTTTTTATGTTATATCTATAACATTAGCTATGTTGATGCAACGCTGAGTTACTAGATCCTACCAAAAATACATTAGGATTGTTCACTTGTATAGCAGGATTACCCAACAGATGAAGTGATCACGTGATCGCAGCCCCTTCACTTCCGTAAAGCCCAACTTAAACCGCACTACAAATTTAGCATTGAAACAGAGCCTTGAAAAAGACTAATTTTAAGAAAATAATAAAAACGCTAAACTCAAAAAAAATACAAAACAATCCAAAGTACAGAGGCAAACCGAATGAGACAAAACACGAAAACACGAATGGCCAAATTTCGGTAGATCGGTAAGGTTGGCTAGTGTGAAACGGGGTTGAAGCAGATCTCCCTCGGTTGCGAACAACCAATAGGAAAGCTGCTTTTATTACTCCATCTCTTGGGTGATCCAACTATAGCAATGGAAACATATGCTTCTTAAACATTTTTGTACATAAATTTCCTATCAATAGTGCACAGCTTAGGGGCTCGCGCTTTGAGATAAGTTGGGATTGTTTTGGTAAGCAGATTTTATTCCTGCTGCCATTTTATTTTCATCTTTGAAAGCACTTTATTCAACTGTAAGCCTTTCTTTTTTCACCGTGGACCTACATAGTTACGTTTAAGTGACTTATTAGTTTAGCCTGACCCGAGACTGAATTTCAAAGGTATTTTGTTCACGATTAATAACCCCTTTGTTGTGATTACGTTTTTCTTCAATATTTTTTTTACTAAAATTAATATTAAAAATATTATTTGGCAGATCTCAAACCGATAGCAATTGTGTACTTAGCTGCTGGTCGCCAAAAATCTGGCTACGCACAGTAGTGAATTACGCTCTGAAGCTCGAAAATACTGAGCGATGGGAGATTTAGCTACAAAAGCCCGGTAGGCGTTTAGCAACGTTACATGTTGTAAACTTTCACGTATATATGCCACTTTGACTTGGATTTTGAATAGGGCTTTATGGTGCAGTGGTTGGCATGTTTACTAGTAATCAAAAGGTAGTGGGTTCATATCCTAGTTAAAGCTGGAAATACTTTTTCAATATGTCATAGTAAAAAAATAAATGGCAATGCCATCTGTCAGCAATGAATTGTCACGACGACAAATCCACCTCGCAGACAGTATAGCACAGATATGCATTTTTACATACGAGTATATATGCCTGTTACCCAAATTAATATCACTTATGTAAACTTTTGAAAATTAACAATCCTTCATGCACAAAGACCATAATTTATGCTAAAAGGTAACATTCTACCAGCTGAAATATAAAAACAATTATCACAGCTTCCTAGCCGTTTATATATCTCTGTCGTCATCCAACCTTTACATAAACATGCAAAAAGCTCCGGGTGTAATGTTTCGCTACAACCTCCTACGCTTTATTTTCCTTGGCGTCTCATACGGCAATCTAAGCGTCGGGCAATGGAGTGGATAAAATGAACTCTCTCCGAGTTGTCCTTTGATTGTTTTTTAATAGTGGCCCAAATCCTCTTCGCCCTTTGCGATGGTGATTTTTTCTCTCGGGCAAACAGTGGATGTGCTCCTACCACTCAAATATAAAATTCAGGCCCGACCTCTTCACACGGTGGAATACTGATGTAGGGTTTTTTCGGGCCACACATAATTGAACCTTTTGGAATTTAAAGCCTAATTGCGCTTAATTGAGAGACCACGCGTGGAAATGACAGAGCAAATGCAAGTACAAGTTGATTGACCTTAAGTGTTAAAACGCAGATTTATTTTGCTGTTATGCAAATTGACCTAATGGATCTTATTTTGCATGCAGTTTCTCACTATTACATGAAGTCTCTCACTTCTGTCGCATATTGATATGTTAATTGCAGCTATTTTAATATACGCCGTTCATGAGGTGCATAAAGAGATGTTTATGTGGTATAACGGTAAGATCAAGGCTGTATTTGCACGCTATGACTTTTACATTACAAAAAATAGATTTTCTCGCTGCTGAGCTGAACATTATGAAAGCGAGTAACCTAGTTTACTCATATGCATTTTATTTATGGCATTTATGGGTAGGTAATTATAAATTGAGCCTATGAGTTATACTAGAAAATTGGCAATGAAGCTGGAGGTATACAAAAATAATATATAATAAAGGTACAATTATTATTAAAACATACAGGGCGAGTCAGCAAACAAGGACCAAACTCCTGTTTGTAAAAAATCCCATATGGTTTAGCTCGATTTACATTTGTTTGTAAGTTCTAGAGTATTAAAGTAACTAACAATTTTTGTCCAAGATTCTACTTATTCTATTCATTTATTGGCAAAATCAGATATGCCATGTACGATATTGAAAAACATTTGATTAGTATCTTGTTTTGATAATCTATCAGTTTATTGTGATTGTGAATGAACGTTTATTGTCATGTTTGTATGACTTATATTATGTACACTACAATATGTCAAACACTTATTCAAATTTGGAATATGGTGTTTGTTTGGGGATTTTGAAATGGAAGAGTTACAGCTGCTGTTTTGAATATCCTCAACGGTTTCCGCAACAGAGGCATCCTAATAAAAATGTATTCATCAGACCTTTAAGTAAATCGAGCGAGATCGATTACCTTCCCACTATCAAAGTAACATTTGTATAAGGTGCTGGACCAACTATAGTAGAAGTTAAATATGTTCTGGAACTAGTAGAATAAGATGTAACGTCCAGCTCACGAAGAATTAGTACAGATATCCACAAAAAGGTAATAAACACATTCCACAAGCAGAGCTTACAATCTTAGTATTTACAGAAAATGCATCATCTACAACCGTAAAATTATGCTAGCGTATAGTGTTTATGGTGAAACATTGACACACGGCGGTATCAATAACACTCATAGCTGGCATTTATGGTCAGATCAAAACCCCATATAACAGTCGAAATCAGTTTTCAGCATAACTTTGCGACATAGGTGTGGTGTATTTTTTAATTATCACTTTGATTTTACAAAACGAAGTACCAAGGGCATCTAGAGGATGTTCCTCTAAACATAAGAAGGCAAATGTGCCATCAGCACGATAGAGCTGCTGCACATTTCACTCATGGTCGCGGTTGTCCTAGTGATTGCTCTGCAGTTCCCAGACCTCACATCACTAGATAATGAACTAATCTGACAACATTAAAGAAAGACATGGCGCAATTAGGAGAGCAACAGGCGCTCTTCGTAGAGTTGAAAATGTTTATAAGTCAATGGCAGCATCGTTGAACGTTTATTATAAGAACGCAGATGTTAATAATTGCAATTTTGTATTTGTGTTGTATTGTATGTATTTGTTATTATACTTATAATTTAATTTCTTGCGGGTTTCGATCAACTAGGCAGATTATATTATTTTCTCTTTATTTGGTTGCCAAGCTTTCGCAACCGTTTAATTCCTTCGTCAGCACTGCAAATGTGAGAAGAGCAATAAAACTGCGTCCACAATCGACAATATAGAACCTTCACAATGCCAATTGTAAAATATAAAATAACATTCAGTGTATAAACAACGTATAAGTACAATAATAGTAAGAACATCCAAATCTATGTCGTAAAATTATTTTCACAAAAACTTTTTTATTGACAAAACGGAAGTTATCTGATGTTCCGATGCGCTTCCACAAAATCAAAACGGCATTACGTTATGCTGTTAGCAACACTTTCTATGTCAGAATGGTTATAACAATCCTAGTAAAAACTTACAAGCAACTAAATAATTAAGCGAAGTATTCTTGTCCTACGTCTACAAAAAACGTGAGGCGATGAGGCCAGTTGTATTCTCGTAGTACGCAGCGTTTACACTGTTTTTTGTTAGTAATCATACTTTGGTCAATAAATATTTCAGTCGAGTTTAAGCAGCCCTATCGCGAACGCGTTTTAAAACGGCTGCAGTAAAGAATTTATTTTAAATTGTTAGTGTCGGTTCCGTTTGATTAAAGACTATTGTGTTGTGTTATGCACGTAACGCTTCAAGGATTGCGAGGAATAGGTGAGAACTATGATTTTAAGATTATTACGTTGGTAATTTATTTAGATCTTATTATAATTTCGGAATGTCAAATGCACCTCCTTTAAATGATTCTTGTTGAGTTTTTTTGGTGTCCAGTTCGCCGTCGCTTGTCGGTAAAAAGTATGTACGGAACATCAGTTTTTTCTAGGCGATAAATATATCCGCGCTACTTGGATTTTGTAGTGCACGGATGAAAATGTTAAGTATATTGCTGGAAATTTCCAAGAAAAAGACCTTTTTTTGAGTGAAAAGTTACCTAGTTATAGAAGTTTCGAAGCCAGCTTGCTAATTTTAATCTTAAATGTACTAATTCATTGTGAGTTATTCTGCTTTCGATCAAGTTTGTGTAAAGAAGTGAAAATTGCCTGCATTGGAAAATCATAGTTTTAAAGAATAGTTGATTCTGGGTGGACCGAGATTTGCTGCTTTTGGAGTTATACAACCTGCCTGCTTCACAGCAGCAGATGTCTTAAAGTGTACTGTACATGTCGTATTTATTATTATTATTTGAAGCTATTTATCTACTGGTATGTCGTCCCGAAAGTGCCTACATATTATTATTTACGGAAAAATCAAAATAATTTTTCCTGTAATGTAACGCTATCGTAGAACCTTTGATAATGTAATCTTAGATTTTCTGTTATGGCATAACAACAGTAAATAGGTACCACTTTATATAGTCAAATGTAATGTAGACATCCGTACTCATAAATCATCACCTGTTACAATTTTTTTCGAAATAATAGAACGTGTCGTAGTGATAGCGTTCTAGCAACTGCTGGAGTGACTACCAGACCAAAGCCTATAGTACTAATATTAGTATTGCTACTATTAACGTGTCTTTTACTTTCTCTCAATCATAATAAATACATCGAAATATTCGAATGTTTAGAAAAAAGTTTGATTTGTTTAACGCTATAGGTACTATTTATGTAGCGGACATATCTCAAATTTTTCTTCTGAATCAGCAACTTCAATAAATCTATAATTCTGATCACTTATATTATTTATTGAGTTTGGCATATGTTGATTAATCGTCATTCTACAAAATAAATGACAGTCTTACCATAGGCACAGGGTTCTGGTAAAAATCGACCATCTATTCAGTATGGTTTTCAAAAGCCAGCTATAAATATTTTTTACTAAACAAGGCCCTGGAATCTGCTTACGATTTTCATATGTTATTAAAATAGCTAAAAAAACGCAGACTACACCTGAATACCAACAAGTCATTCCTCAAAAGACTTATTATATCTTTTATATTTATTTATAATTGTACTAAAAAAGAATGAACTAGAAGAGAAAAAATTGTGAAGCAGCAGGTAGCAATTTCTGTCCTGTAAATCTCCACTTAAGACATTTCTTTGTAGGAATGTAAAAATGCAGGATGATAGTATGAAACTCAGTCCTACCCAATTTTTGGTTAACTAAGTGTATTGACTAGTCAGAATAAAAATGCCTGATGGCTGTATCTTTACTACACCCGTAAGTAGTGCTGCTGCGAGACGAAATGAGACATTTTAACATTGTCGATCACGATTTCGAAAAAAAACATAAAAATCAGTTCTCAATCTCGACTTCGAATGAAGAATGTCGAATTCAATGTGCGTTTTCCGGATGTTCTTAATAAACACAATGTAAATCGATTCATTAAATATCGGTTATAAATCGATTCAATTCTGTCCATTGTGCTAAAAATAGTAAATTTTACAGGAACTAATTTATTTATCCAACGCACAGAAACAGATTAAACTGTTCATCTAAACAACAAAAGATATTTCTGCATTCGGCAGTTCAAGTTATCAGCTTGCCACTTAAGTTACTTATTTTTATTATGTCTATACTGTAGCAGCCTTATTCCGTTCTCTAATAAACAGGATGTAAAGTGTTGTATGTGTGCATTTTCACGACTATTCACTATTCAACCATTTAATACGAGGTAAAATTAACAGACATTTATAACAAATTGGTAAATTCTGTCACATGTGTGAAGATTACATTACAAACATTAATAAGGTTACATCAAAAGAATATTCTTAATACCGTAAAATGAAAATGTATATCAAACAAAGACTATATCAGAATACGGGGTTGTTGTGTTTTCTAAATACCTAACTGAGTTTGTTTTTGTAATAACAGTAGAGAAAGTTACCGAAATAGGGAAGTTTTTAATAGGCTAACTCTGCATTGAATATTATCAAATAGGTATGCGGTTGACACAAAATGTGGCTCAATGTCTATAACTATCTCTTACATCCAACAATTTATTTGATAAAGTTCCTATTTATTCATTTATGAAATTATACCTAAAAGCGTGTTTGCACAATAACGCACTTAGTTCACTCTCATTATTCACATTACTTGTATCCTGCAATTCTACAAATTCCTTTCACTGAATCATTTTGAAATTGAAATATTGTCACAACCTTTTGTCTGAGATTGTGCGCCTTGTGCTAGGGATCACCTGTAAAAACCTGAAACAAAACTTGGGACAAGGGCTAAATGGCTTATTGTATCAATTTTTTTTAAGTTATCCTCAAAGTACGGCGTAAGTCGTGTCCACGTCAAAATTATAGAATATGAATACCATAGTTGTAGTATAGTGTTATTTGCGCTTAAATTGTGAATTAGCAAGCATATTCCGTAGTTTATCATAGGTTTTTTTGGAAAAACAAAAATTTCGGTGAATGCCCGACCACTTCACAAATGCCCATACAACCTTTATAAAAAGTTAATCAATATAACCTGTACCTCGAGGGACAAATGGAGCGATAACTTCCATGTAGAGGCTTCAAATTCCAATTGCCAGTTGGGTATCGAACCTATACAGTACGCTGATAATCCGACACTGTCCAGAAAGCCTCGTAAAAGCTCGATTCCTGCGGATGCTCGTCAACCTACCGTCCCAATTCCTGTCTATTCAGGCGAGCCATCCGCCCTTAGGACAATCCGCGTGCCGGAACAGGCCGTTCGTCGTGAGGTCAGATGGGTTCGGAAATCGACCGGCAGATTTCATAGGCGAATTCCATTCATTTTCGATTCGCATATGCTTATCCATCACGATTCGGAAGCGCATTTAAAAGTATCTCATTTCCTGTAGTTGGTGTGCCGCGGCGCTCCGGTTCTTCGAGATGCGGAATATGCGGTGCGCCGTATCCGCGCTGCAGGTTTATTTACGGCGGAATGCATAATGCATTAGAAACTAAGTTGTTGCACTACGTCGTGCTCAGGCGGATTTTCATTTTTCCGAACTCGAATTGAATTCTAATCGTCCTGTTCTCTTTTGGCCAAGCGAGTGATTGCAATTGTAGCGGAGACGGAATCAAAAGGTTTTGTTGGTCACTTGCTAAGAATAATATGTTAACTAAAAATCTACGTAATACGAAAAACGAAATACAGTAGGTCACTATATTAATAATCGTTATCAGTAACAGAATCCGCGTGATTATTAATAACTAACTTAACTGTTAACGTATTGCGCCGCACTTTGGCGGTCATTTGATGAAAATGCAGTCACTAAATACAGGTTTTCTATAAATAATTAATGCAACGCGGGCAGCGTTGATTTGTGAATTCTTGAAGCCACCTTTTTATAACTGCTGCCAAGCTACAATATGCACGGTGATCACTGAACATCAACGAGCACGATAGCACTGAAGGTTGCAGATCAAGTTACAGTCACGAAATTCATGGCTTTATAAAAATCTTTCAACAATTTACGATTCTACTTTTCTTTCAAAGGTAAGGAATAACCATAATTATTTATATAGCAGGCTTGTGGTGATCTCTATAGTCTACATCTTTGCACTGTGGAAGCTTTATGTATTGCAGCTAACGTTACTACCACTTTGTTTGTGAATTGTACCATTACGGCAGGCTAAAAACATACTTAATCCTTCATAGTACAATTATTTACACGTGAAGGGGGGGGGGGGGTGCAGCCATCAAGCACATCACATGTCTGTTGCATCAAACTGGGACTATTTTGAAGGGGACAAAATGAATAGTGAAGAATAAACTGAATTTTTACGTTTTATTTAAAAATACATAACAACGGTCATTGTCAAAGACTACTGAGTTACGTTACAATATGCCGAATTTTGTCCACGTCTTTTTTTTACAGGGGTTGTAAAGTTTAGTTGTAAACATATCTGGCCTATGTTTAAAGGCCGATAAGGTAAAGAGAATCAAATTTGGGGATGTAATGTCGGAAGACAACATTAAATCTATCTTCGAGTAAGCTCACAATACGAATTAGAAGTCTGAATTAAAGCCAGGCCCCTAAAATGGGCCCTGACGTCACATCACGTGCACGGTGCGGATCTTTTAGAGCCGTTTGCCACTATACTTATTTAAGTACTGAAATAAGTTCTTAAAATTATTATACTGAAAATTAGATGCGCGCGCCATTTCAATACAAGAAATGAGCGTAGGGTTTTGTTCTCAATTTGTAATTACAAATTCTTTTCAGTAAGTATTTCAATACGTACGCGTGCGCCCTTTTGTAGTTCTAATCGTGATGTTCTCAACATAAAGCTAATCTAACCGTAATCTATTGAATTCCGTCTTTATGCAATAGCAAATGCAACGTAATAAGGTCTATTCTACTGCTAGAAAAAAGTAAACCTTAGATGTAATCTACTCATAAACAATTACTTTTACTGTTGTTTATGTTTGTGGTCACCCTGAATTACCACAATTTGTAGTTAAAAGTAAAAAAATGCCTGTTGACGGAAAAAAAATATTAAATGCATCAGCGTTGATACTAACAATGATATTGCAAGGAGAATGAATGTTCATGGCTTCTTAAATGTGTTGAAAGAAGAGCTGCTAATAGAAGATCCAGCAGAATATAAAACTTTTCTACAAATGAGCGATGCTTCATTTGAAAAATTGTTTGAACTTATCCATAGCAAAATAGGGAAACAAGGTACACAATTCCGTGAAAGCATTCCTTCCGTTTCATTTAAAAGTTTACTCAAACCAATWTACATATACATAGGCCTAAAACTGCATTTCATGTTGATGTATTAATTAGCTGGTAGTAGGTAGTCAGCCCAAAATAACAGATAGCCCCTATTCAAAAGTTTATTTCGCCAATATCAGTACAAAAGCTACCTAATCTCACAACCCTGCTTATTGCGTAGGTTCTATGAACGTTTTGTTTATAAACGGTAAAACAGGTTAGTGCGCATCGATCTGCGCAGTTTTAATACGAAGTATGGAAATTCAGTACAAGAAAATAGAACGTGGGCTAATTTCTGGTATTGAAACGGCGCGCGCATCCAGTTTCTTTATAATAATTTTAAGAACTTTATTTCAATACTTAAATAGTGCACACTGCACTTCATCCCATTGCTGACAAACACGATGCTTTCCATTTAACTATTGATATTATTTGTTAATGACTGACACGGAGAAAGTCAAAATGTGTTGGCTAGCAAACTGCATTATCTGTTTCTGAAAATATGGGTAATATCAAAGGGATATTGGACATAGGATTTTCGTTTGCTTGGTAGTTTTACCTTTTTTCGCCATGTAAGACGTTTTGATCTAAGCAATGATCATTTTTTATGCAGTTGTCAGCAAAACCTGGTTATTTGTGCGTATACTTGCGACGTGCCACTTAAAAAAAAAACACATTTAAACAGTCAGCTTGTTCCAAAGCTATCTAATTAAATTAGCGTGTTTCACCTATGAAACCATTAAAAAAACCATTAAATTTTTTTTTAAAACAGGGCTGGGATATGAAGTGCTTTCAGAGAATTACTCAACTGTAACAATGACTAGTACCACAATAATTTTAAAACTGTAATGTGTTGATACATTTATATCATTTTATGCTATATTGTGTTGTGTGCTATAATAGCAAGTTGCTAAACCCGTATGTTTAACTTTTGTCCTAATTACAGTTATTCTTAATCATTCTCGATAGTTGAACTGGTTGTTAAAGCCTTTTCTGAGGTTACGTGTTTGTTGTAAATTATTGTATGCTTTGACTAGAAGATTAAAATTGAAAACCACACTATAAGGGTAACATAAGACGAATAATGAATTCAAGCTGCAAACTACCTTATAATTTAAGTTTGCAAAATACAGGTTAAGAACATAATTAGATGTATGTATTATGTATGTATGTACATACGTATGTATGTATGTATGCTCTTAAATAAAAAGAAATAGTACAATAACAGTATAACCCGTATAACATGCCAGTATGGATATTTAGGTGAATAACAGGTTTTCCTATGCTATTCTCTTAATCCGTCCAAGCCTATATTGTTTCAAAAGCTTGTTAAGGATTGATAAATTTGCACCTCGTATGTACTCGTATATTCGCAGTGTGTTATTGCTTAGACTCTTTGTGACATATTGTTGGAGTAATCTTCTTTAAAAGCCGAGTCCGTCAAGCTAATATACTTTCAGTAAAGCATTGTTTCAACATGTCTTGAAGAACCATAAAAGTAAGTGTTTTCATTCCTGTAAGAACGATTACTGAGCTTTTTGCGACAGCCCCGACAGATTCAGTCGAAGTCTCGCAGGGCTTGTTCTGCACGTGTTTTCAGCGAATGGCTGTAACTTAAGCGGAAACGACAACAAAAAAAGCCACGGGCACTACCGGAAACCGATCAGTCCATCCAATACCATTTCTCTTTCCCATCAGACGTAAAGTAGTAACTCGTGACCCGCTGAGATCGTATAAAAAACTGCTTAGGGTCCGTTTCGTTTGATTACTTTTTTATAACTCGGGATTAATTGGGTCTGCTTTATTCGCTCTTCGGTAGGTGACCGGCGAGTAAACATATAACACGACGATTCTGCGTCACGCGAGCCTGTCGAACTTCAAGTCTTTCGCAGTTAATTTACGAAAAATATCGTTTCCACGAACGTGTCGTTACAAGATTTTTCAAAGTGCATATTTCTTATAATGTATGGACAACAAAATGGCTATAACGTTTTAAACCTGCCTCAAAAATGTGTTGGCCGACGTTAACTTAAAAATGTTTAAAAAGATTTGATAAATTCCAAAATTTATGAGTCGATAAAACATAATTCTGCGACTGAAAATATGTGATATAAACATCAGGAAATTATCAAAAGATTATGATGAAAAGGCACGAAAAATTTCACTTAATAATCCCGAAAATGGTTTGGGAGTCGTATTCCTGGTTTGAATCTATGGAATCCTATTAGAATACGTCATATTGCCTTGAAGCGAAATTAAACTTTGTATGTGCCGAGACGTAAACGAAATCACCTTTTCTTTAAGCCGCCAAAAAGTCTACAGTAAAAGCTTAATGTGAATGGCAGATGAAATTAATCAAAAAAAAATTAAATTTTTAGTCTTAAAGTAAGTGTAAAACATTAATACATTAAAACTTCGGATGCAAAAGTAGTGTTGACTTTGAAAGGCTACGGTAAAATATTGTACGTTTTATTTCACTGAAGTGAATCTGTTTTTTCATTCTGCATTTAATTAGAAATAATCCAAATTATTTAATAGAAGAGCTGTAGATAGTTTAGATATTTGAAGAACCAACGTTTGTTATAACAACAGAATGACACAAATAGCTAAAATTTCGTCTTGTGTCCTTATAACTATGAATAATTATTGTTCTTATCTACCATGAGCAAGGTTTTCTCCAGTTTCCGGGAATAGGTGTAGAATTTTTCAAGTAACAGGTAACTGTAAGGATATTTATGTCCGACTAACGGATACCGATATTGTCGTTAGCCAAAGACATTATTACCATAGAGATTTTAGGATCATTACATTTTGTAACTATACAGAATTTTTCCGTTAAAATTATTTTGGTAATTTATTATCCCATGCTTTAATTTTCTTTTATTTATTTGGTACCTTAATACTTCTTCTATTCGAATAAACTTTGGTTTACTTACACACCCATTAGATTAAAATAAGTACTCTTAGGTAAATTAATGAGGGTAACACTGCATTGCGAGTTATAATGGCAGAGAAATACCTTTACATGGGTCATAAAATTTTACTACCCGCGGCTTCTTAAAGAACAGACATTAGGGATAAAAAATAATCATAATCGGTAAAGACTCTATGCTGTATGCCCAACTCTATTGAAGGTTACTTGTGCATCATGTAGTGCTGCTAGAGTCTTTAGAGCATAGGGTAAATTCTACTTCTAACGCCAAAGACTTATTCAAAAGTGAAAGATAGATACATCTTGATAGTCAAGACAAATTGTGTTAGTATTTTACCAAGGTTCGATAAAATGTGGTGTAGTTCGATTACTTCGTAGATATAACGATGGGCGGTAATTTTGTTTCCCCCATACCATTACCCCAACGATAATGCTTTGCACATCCTTTCCTCCAAAAGTAAAGATCCGCTGTGCTCGTTGTGTGCTGTCACTTTAGTCGATGCTCAATGGTAAGTGACAGCACCAGATGAAGATGGTATGAAAATAAGCCAAATTAGAGAAAAGAAGAATTTGATTATAGCCAACCCCTAAGGATAGTTGTCTCCTATTCTACTAAATGAAAAGAAATATCCATTAGCACAGAAACCACTGCATTGTAAGCTTTTGTCTTAATAAGAACAAATATGTCTGTACCAAAATTTACAAATAAAACAAATATTAATTATTTGTTTCATTTGCAGAACTCCTTCGTTAATTGTTTTTGTATTTTGTTTTGCGAGCTGTGGTTCTTTTTTCTAAATTGAAAACTTGCATTTTTCACTACGTTTCGGCTTTATTTCATGGGTTCTTGCCTGCCTCAGGTGTTAAAGAGTCTTATCAGTATCAAATCAAATCTTATCAAAAAAAAAGCTTTGATAAGACTATTTAGTGAAAAATACAAGTTTTCAATCTAGAAAAAGGAACCACAGTCCGCAAAAGAAAATACGAAAACAATAAAACAAATATTGCTGTCTGTTCTTATTTCTCTTCCAATCAGTATATATTGAGGTACGTTTGTCTCCTTGTTTTATGGCTAATTATAATAGTAGTAGATACATCACTTGAGAAGGTGGAGTAAAATTTGGGTGGTATTTTTTGTTATTAAATAGTGGAATTTTGAAGTTTTGATTAGCATCTGTTTACATGGTTTTCGTCTAGTGCTGTTACATATTCTAACTTATTATTATATATTATTCAAGTGACGTACTCCCCCCCCCCCCAAGTGAGTTAACAAAGTTAACAGACGGAACTCTATTTGCTTCGTCTTTTTCCCA
Organism: Rhyzopertha dominica; assembly: GCA_025024175.1. Classification (NCBI taxonomy): domain Eukaryota; kingdom Metazoa; phylum Arthropoda; class Insecta; order Coleoptera; family Bostrichidae; genus Rhyzopertha; species Rhyzopertha dominica. The sequence continues at coordinate 56,995,903 of QCXZ01000003.1, forward strand.
TTTACATATAAGAGCATTCGTTGCTGTCTATAAAAGAGTACCCTCTGTTTTCAAAGACAAATTAGGACATGGTATATCGCTGGCTTGCTTTTGATTTGCGGACGTGGCAACCCTGACATCAAGGACCCATAACTACGACCCCGACCTTTTCCCCACGTCAACGTTTTATAGTTGGGAAACGTTTTCTGGGGCGGTGGTGATTGTATATTGCCGGTTGCGGACAATTTAACACCGCTAAAAATCACAGCGCCAGTCCGGTTTGCGGCAGTGAGGGTTTGAAATAGACTAATGTCCGGTTTGAAATGTTCGCTGACCCAGGCCCGGCAATGAGCATGCCAGTTCAACACAGCTGGTGTACAACAGCTTGTTACATTTACTTTGTACGCTGGCAGAATGCAAGAACAGACACGGAACTATGGTCACATAATCGCAAACGCTGCAAGATACATAATGCAATTCCGATATCTTGCATCAAATCTGCCGCGCACCTCATTATAGGAAAATTTTAGGGTAGTTGCACTTCAAGTTGTAGTTCTTGGTGCTCTGCATATCTCGCCTTATTTCTTATTACTATATTGCGTTCTTAAATTAATAGGCGCCAGTAGGCTTAAAGCTGCAGGGTGGGCCAGCTCATGCACGTTGCTTCTCGTGGTTTATTTTTTTCTAACATTAATTTTAGCAACATTGAACCATACATGTTTATGAACATAAAAGAAAGATATTCACTTAGCTGTGAAAAATCTGAAGACAAAGCTGATGTATGTACTACTAATACGCTAAGTGTAGTCTACGATAAAACGTGGTCGACTGCAAGAGATGTGCAACATGAGTTCAACCGCATTGCACAACATGCAATCAATACTCGATGCCCTATGCGACTCTTAATTAAAGATGGAGGTATAAAGCGGTGTTTTATCTGTGTGTTGTTCCAACCAACTTTCATTACAGAACAGGTTGACTTGATTCAAACTAAGTAAATACTGGTGTACGGTCTTCTTCATGCTATTTGCTAATATACCCTGTCTCCCTTACGTACATTGGAGACAATTATCTGAAACGCATTTAATAAAATGTGAACGAAATGAAAAATAATTTTACACAATTAAACGTACACAAATTGTTCTTGCAGTTGATCCAGGTTTCCAGGTTGTGTGAGACGGTTTTTCTTTTAAAGCACCTACATAAAATCAAATGGCGTTAAATTTGGTGCCCGAGCAGAGCTTTACATACATGTCCAATCTATCCAATCTATTCCAATCTATCGCCAAGGAAACACCCGGTCTGTTCGTACATATTGCCGAACTTGCGTAATGTGGGCTGCTCAATCTTGCAGAACATAAATGTCTGTTGTCAAAGTGCCTTGAAAACAATGCGGTCCTACTATCTATTTTCTGTGATACCCATCCATACATTTTTTTAATGTTTGTGGATACTAAATATGTGCTGAATTGTTCATCATTCTGGTTTCTCGCTATCAGAATATGTACATTTAAATGAAACGTAGCGTTATTGTCAGGTAACAGAACTTAATTTCTTGAAAAAAAGGCTCGTCTTTACTTTGAGGTCTAGTGCAGACAGCATGGCGTAGAGCAGGGCATATCTATCCACCAAAGCTAAGCTGATGAGTGCAAGTGCTTGCTAATTTGCGAGATTACATGTCAATTTTCACTATAGGAACTAATTCCCATTAAGGTGGCTAGATGGGTTTTGTCATCTTGTTTTTTTTTACTCATGGCATTGCTACCTAAATTTTCACTTATATGTCACCATTAGGTTTAGTTTAAAAACAAAACAAATTCTGCACCAAGCTATCTGCACAAACCTAAACTGCACTCATGAGCCTAACAGAAGCGAAACGGTTTCGTCTGCGGCTGGTTCTGGTGCAAATAGCAAAGCATAGACATACAGGTGCATTTCCTATCGGAATTGAACGGAAAGATTGGAATCGTCTTAGTTTCATTATTGTATCAGATCTTATGACATGTCAAGTTGATTTACAAGATTTGGCGTCGTCGTAAGCTGATTTTCTTGAACATCTAACAAGACTTTTAAGCTACCGTTCATAATTTCATAGCGTGCACTTCTTGACTTTATGGTGTCCATGCTCTCTAAAGTTTATTATATTCACTCTAGATAACCGATTTTTTAAATAAAAAATCGTTTTTACTTTCGTCAGTAAAATGGATTATTAAATGTCTTACATTACTGTAGTCAGAAAGCATTAGCTACAGGATTCTATGCGAAAAAAACACCGTTTCTATTTGAAGAAAACATCGACTATGCCATATTAGTAGAGTACCACCATTTTATATCCTAAAATGCGTAAAAGGAAATAATATCCGAGAATATTTTCAGCACTGCCCACTTAGGAATATATAATATTGATTTTATTCCTGACCTTTGAAATGGAGTTATAAAGAACAAGTATTGCTCAGCAGTTAATTGCGGCAACGGCCGCGGTGTCATATAATAATAGAATTAAATAAACTCTGTTTTAAAGCACAGTTAGCTTTGCAAACAATTTATATACTGTAAATTTGTTTAGTGTTGTAGGCGTTATAATATATTTAGTTGTGTTCATTTTCTTGCAGAATTCTTATTGGTCTGATATTATTCTGTTATGGAAGATACTCAATACCCACAGGTCTTAATTCCTTTTGTTTAATCCATTACTCATTCGAATAGCAAAAACAATTTGTTAATGTGTTTGAAAGAAATTGCTTAGTCTCATTTTTTAAATTATTTCTTTCAAAACCAGTGCATTTAGGACAAAATGTATCGATACCGTAGTCTTCATTGTCAGTGAAATCTTTTAACTTTCCAAACAGTGTATTTTTACGTTTCTTTCCGAATATTTAGTTTTTACTTTCACGGTGGCGCTGGTTAAGACGTCTGATTCGTGGTATTGCAATCTTAAAAAAAACTACTACCTTTTCTGTCGACTGCCAAGTCCTTTCTATGGGATTTGAGAAAAAGGATTAAAGTAGAAAATCATAATTTGACCACTTGTATCAAATCCGTGGACTTCCGAATATGCAAATTTACCACGACTCTGAAATGCTAAGTGGTATTGTGGGATTCAATATGAATTATTTTTATACTCATACCTTTGATTACGGAAGATTTAGCTGACATCCTCTAGATTTATGCTAAATAGCTATATTATTGCAGCCCATCATTTCCATCTTCTTTTTTAACTTAGTCTGATGCTCATGTCCATTCCAACTTGTTTGGATTTGACCATATTTTACCAAAACATTTTCTCATCCAATCGCTCTTTTGCTTTCATCAATAGGCAGGGAAATTTGTAACAGCTTTACGTCATCAGGTTGCTTTAAAATTGACTGTAACATAATAATTTATTCTATATGAGCAAATACGAAGCTAGGAGCTACTTCTGAGAAAGACACCGACATGAGTGTCGAAACGTCAAGGTCTAATAACCAACGTGGGAACCAGCCCGGAAAACAACATGTCAAATACGAAGCAAGTCGTCTAAAAAAAGAAGTGCAATAAAGAGCCACCTATCGGACAATTTACGTATTGAATAATTCCAAACGCGATAAGGATGAGATTTTTAAATAAATACTCCATAAGGAGTAGTAGCTTTGCTGGCAAATCTTTCGTTTGTATCCAGTATATAGGTCATCTTCTTTCACATTTATCTTTGAAGGTCCTGTCGCGGACGTCGTTAGATACAGAATATTGTGAAATAGGATGGAAGAGCGACCATCTTACTTGAGTACACAAAACAGACTCCAACATTCGGGTATTACGGTCAACAAAAATAAAGCACAATCTGCTTTTTTTAGAAGCCGAGCTTTCAGAAAATTTTATTTCTTTCTTAGACTTAGAACCTGTCCTAAAAAAGGAAATAAAATTTTCCGAAAGCTCGGCTTCTAAAAAGAGTACATTGTGCTTTATTTTTGTTAACCGTAATACCCGAGTGTTGGAGTCTGTTTTGTGTTCTCCACCGTATTATTTATTCTTAGCTCCTCGCTCCATAGAAAGCTCAAAATTACCATCTGCGCTAGCCAAGATTAATGAAAGAACACAACTATTATGTAAACGGTCCTGCTATACTTCTTTTCCCTTAGCAGGTGTTCCGTAGGCAAATTGTTCAAAACTGCTTAGCAGTCTGTACCGTGGGGTAAATAAACGTTGTTTTCACTTTACCCGCGAAATTCACAAGCAACCCAAGCCTGAACAAACAAAACTAACTGTGTAAACTGCAAAACTACTACACATATTTGTATTTCTTGAGTGTAATTTCACACTGTCGCGCTTGAGTCAACAGTTTGCAGGGTGAGTGTTATTGGTTCCTACTGTGCGTAGCTCTGCACGTGACACATGCATTAAGTCCACGAATCGGGTATTCCTACGATAGCGTAGAGCTCGCGGATTTACACGGGAATCATCGCGGAACACGAATTTATGTGTCTTAGATTAAGCGGGATTTAGACGTCACATTAACAATTGCCATTAGGATAGAGGATTTCGTCACAATCGCTATTTCCGATGTTTTTGTTGTTTTGATCTACGACTATATCCAGCAATGATAATTGCTTTATTTAAATAAATTTAGGTACATACATATTTCTGTAATGTTGTAAGTTATAGCTTCACTCCAGCGAGAAGTTTGCAGGTTTTAGGATGCGTACAGCTTACCGCCCAGGTTTTGGCTTACTTTTATGCCGTCCTTATTTGGTGCTGCCAACATTGTGGTGTGGAGGGCTATTTCTCATGGCAGCCGATCATCTTTGGTCTTCATCACAACCGTCTAAAGTTATATCCAGGAAAGTAGTGGTACACGTCTTATTCTACCTCAGCACCCTCTTCAATTCATATTATCAAGGCAAAAATTCAAGACTGCATACAGTCAGAGTTACTTTGGACTACCTACTTTTAACAAAACAGTCACTTTATTGTTTTATCCACCAAGATACCTCGATATTGCACCCGCCGAAGACGTAGAGGAATACAATTTTTCCATGGTTCTAGACTCGAGACTAGCGGCGCTTCATGATGCTGCGCAAGTAGGCTGGAATGAAATACCTCAAGAGGAAATCTGTCATTTGAATCAGTCGAACACCAGCCGCGTTAGTGCGAGTGCATACAGTAGCGTTGAAGCTTGTAACCTTTTCTTTATTAAAAGGAGGCCTGAGCATGAATTAATCTGTTGAATTCCTATTTAAGGGCAGCTCCTGACTAAGATAATAGGGTCGTCCGGCACATTAAAATTTGATAGTTTTAACCTATGCCTTTTGTTGTTTACATCACGAATACTAGTGCCACGCATCTATTTTGCTTTCAGATTAATTCAACTCGTAACAAACGCCTGTAGAAAAATTACCCTGTTTCAAACATTTTCTTAAATCCGCCAACAACTACGCAAAAGGTTCCTAATTTCCGTCATGCGCACTGTTACAGCTCCCTAGATAACTAGTGCTCACTGTTGCCAGAAGTGCTTTCGTATTTCAGCAAAAGGCCAGTGAATGCTTATTATATTGAACTATTCATTATAGAATAAATCTGACTGAAGGATGATTTAAGTTATTTTCACAAATACGCCTTAAGTTGACCTAGGTATCAATGTCACAATGCCAGTTTACGAGTACATTCCTCACGGTATCGTGAAAATTTACCCACATTGGCAACGCGACGCAGCTCAAAACAAATTTAACAAATATTACTTGCAATGCCGCTAGAGCAATGACTATTATTAGTGTTTCTCGCTTTCGTCAGCATGCGAACCTTTTACGTCATCTCCGTGGCGGAATATCGAGACATTTGAAACGGATATTGAAAAATCCATACTTTCACAGTTTTTTTCTCTGAAAAGAAGAACCGGAAAAAATCGCAAAAAAATGTGCTTCAATTTTTATGTACATTTTAAATGTAAAATAAAAACAATATGTGGGACGATCCCATTATCAAACGGTTCTCCGTGCTAGAACTTTAAAATTATTCATTTTTAAGATATTAAAACATGTAGCAGTTCTTCTCAGCTTTTTATTTAGAAGGGTCAGTTTCATCTGATTTTATTGAAAATTGCAATGTCCATACTTGCCCTACTTCTAAGACGTTCTTTGCAGTGCGGGTTTGTAGGCATATCTTCTACTGTAATAAGCTGCCAAAAACCAACACTTCAAAAATTCTAAACATTTATATTAAAAAAATTAAACAAAAGCGCAATTGATATAAAAAGACATCTGTATATTCTGAAATCTTTTAGTTTAACTGGAATCTAGAGATGAGAACCTTTTGTCCCTTAATACTGGTCAACGCTTTTGATAATTTTAGAACTGCTTTCGTTAATTATTCAAGATATTCAACAAGTGCTCATTTTAAATCTCTAGTTTCCCGTTTTAGCGTTTTTGCGATTTTTTAGCAAACAACCCTTATTTTAAATTTTATCCTTTACTTTATCGACACTGAGTATATGAATTATTCGCTTGGTAATATTATACTACCTTTCTTCTTAGCTATATTAAAATCAACTTTCTCGGCAGTGATCTTTATGTCCTTTATCTAAGTGCTCGTGCCGCAGATACTGAACAGTAATGTAAAGTACATAGGCGACACAGACTCGTGCTACTTTCAACTTTGAAGGTTTCTCCATTTTCTCAATAAAACATCTTTAAAAGGCGCACTTAATTCCAATATATAAAGAGATAAAATGGGCACGATCGTGAATTTCTGAGCCCATAAATTATATTGAAACTGAAAAATGTGCTTTGTTCAGTTTAAGCGCAGTATTGCCACCATTAAGTCGGGAGATAAATCGCCTCTTAAACAGGACACGAAATGCAAATATCCTGAAAGTGGAAGGTGAACTTTTAAAGTCTAGTACATTTTTCGTTATACGGCCGGTGTATCCTCCCGAGCAAATGGTAGTTGTAGAGTTGTTTAATCGAAGCAGCCTAGCTAAATAAGCTACTTACCGGAACTCCGGAGATATTGCCAAACAAAACGATACGGCTGAATGCACTCGGTTCACCAAAAACACGGAGCGCATGAAACGGCGCTGTGCAGCAAACAGCAGGATGGATTGCTGCAGTTCTTTGTTTTATGTAGAGCACGTGGTAATTTAAATTGGACTAGGACGTGAGAGCTGCCGTTTCTATGGAATTATGCGTTGTTGAGTAGTTTGGAGCAATAACTGGATTAATATGAATTGCCGGGTAGTCATAACATTGCGGCATAATTACGTTTGTTATTAAAGACTTGTTCAATTATGTTGCTATTAACGAAGCGAAATAATTAGTAATACCTGGTGGTACGTAGGGATGCTGAAAAGAGATGACATTCTTCCTTGACAACGCAGGCCAACTACCTTTATTAGACGCTACAAACTCGACGATTTCTGAGAATAATTAATTAAGTGTTATCGTTAGTTAAATACTATAATTGCAACAGAATTGGGTTTTATTATTAGAAATGCCAGACTGCATACGTAAGTAAGTAATTCTTGTACCAGTGCCAAGGCTGTGTGGTGTTATTTGGCCTGTCAGATAAATTCAGAAAATTTATTTTTTAATATGTACATAATGTTGCACATATTTTGCTATTCAGTAAAGTAAGCGTAGGTAGCCTCAATACATAGTAGTAAAGCGCATTTTTCACAGCATTCCAATGCCTTCAAAAAAAGCACGATAGTTTATTTCTGTGATACTTTATTATATTACCAAATAAAAAGGAAATGGCATACCATACTTTCTATTGACACCGTTAGTAAAATTGTTTAAGAATAAGAAAGTGTGCAAATTTACTAAATTACGAGTTTATTACAATAATGTGGTGTGGAGAGTAGCCATACAAGTTCTTGTTAAGCAAATATTGACATGTGCCATTGTAACGTGCTTTTAACGATAAAATGCGTCTCACTTTTTTAATAATATAATTTGATCTCCCGGTCGTTTTTAAATGAACATGGCGGCCATTGCGGTGGGCTATAAAATTTAGGAATCACACATGTAGATACATATACATGTAAGTAATGATGATAGTGTATTGCACAATTACCTACAAGTGGTCTTTTTCTTTGTACGCACCTATATCACTGTATTACACCACACTATTGCAAAAATGCGGTATGATTCGAGTACGTACTTTAAGAATGCTTATAAAACTGTATTCAATGTGCAGATTTTTTGCTCCACTTCCATGACAAGAAAATATGGGAGGTAGCCAATTGTCGATCTTTTAGGAAAGAACAAACCCCCAAAACGCTGGGAAAATATTGAACATCCATAACTGGCATTGCAGTTTTACAACAGAATAGAGCCGAGAGCAACTTATAAAGATGAAATAAAAGTAAGCTTTGCAATTTGAGGCTTAACTGCATTGGAACTACACTTATTATACCTTTTATTTTTAATTATTATTATAGACGATTCCATCTTCTGCACCAAATAATATAATCAGTGTCGGTTGGTCATGTGAGGCAAGTGAGCAACAGCCTCACGATAAGTTTAGTATAATGTTTTAATTTAATAAGGTCAAATAAACGAACGTATGCTTAATTGGCATTCACGTAACACACACATTTAAGAACTAGGTTACTAAGTATCCCTTGAAAATCACCCTTGCACAAGCAGTCGTCTACACCAGCAGACTTCTATCTGCTCTATATACTGCAGCTCAGAAATTCCACCAGCCACTAGGAATTTCGCGGGAATATGGCACGAAGACGTACGAAGTGGTTACCGAGGATCTAATCTGGCAGCTTCAGGGTTAGGACGTAACTCCATCCATCCGTCGGTTTTTTTCAGGTACTACACGTTAGAGACAATATATTTTCTATCTTAACATGGTATCTACTGGCATTTTTTACATTTTTTAAATTTAGCTTTTAAGTAGCATTGCCAGTGCTATAACTAAAGAAGAGGCCTATGACCTTTTCGACGACGTCATTACTCTTCAGAAAAAATCTATTACATCTTGGAATCATTAGTAATCAAGGTAATATATTAGGCGTACATTCCAGGTGAAACTTTTGACTGCCCGGTGGCATTAGTGATTTGCTTCATGAGAGCTCTACCTAGCAGGCGCCAATGTATACAGCGTACTTTTTTATGCTAAGTACTCTTCATTTTACTAAAGCATGAACTAGTTACTTACATTTGCTGACGCCGAAAAGCGCCAGTATTCCCACACTTCCATTATCTTATCTACATTACTAATACTCAAAATTCTTTGTTTTTCATTTGCAATATTTTTGTATTGTGTACCCAAACTGAATAAATGGTCTTCATTTCTAGTCACCTAAATTAAGACTAGAGTCTTTATCGTTATTATTCGATTTGCCTTTATAGAACGGTTAATTTACAAAAAAAAGAATTAATACATTAACTAATAACAGTTTTGTTGATCTTCTTCTAACATGGCAAACCCATTGATCACAAAGTAGTTCTTCTTTTTGATAAAGTTATTACTACCTACTATACTTGGCAGCTTAATCGTCCTTGCTAATGCGGCCTCCGCAGTCCAGGGTATAGGATGTCTGTCTCTGTTGCAATCATTTAAGTTTGTTGCTGATAGTTAGCATCGAAATCTAAATTTCCACTCAACCCACCATTGCCTTTGGTGTGTAGACACAAGCAGTTCATCTACAAGCTGCAAAGCCAGAGGGTTTTATTTCAAATTGGTTGTGCTATAAAGAGAATACCGTAGATGTGCATTTAAACATGAAAATTCATCTTACACTACTAATAATTTATGTAGTTTCAGACAAGTTTTTTTTTTCGTCTAAATACTCTCAAGCCTTTATTGTCTACATGATGTCACGAATAACTATCTCTAATTTTCAGAAATTATAACGGGCAATTATGTACATTACTGTTCGAATATTCTTTAGTATCGAGATAAAGTGAAATAAAATCAGCTCCAGAATTTTACCTGCGGTATAGATTACGTGCCTTTCCAGAGAAATTAAAAGTTGAATCATGGCAATTTGCAAATTATCCCATCAAGGTTCAATTTACGGAATGGTAAAATTGATTACGAACCAAGATTTCCTAGAAGTGCACTGTTTTACAAGAGATGGGCTACTTTAGTACACCTTTAAGGTGAAGAAAAGTATTTGGGCTGTACTGGGATTGTTAAATGGGTCCATATTTACTGCCTGCACGATTAGATGGTTATGGGAATAGGATTTTTCTTGAACATAATCTACCAGAATTGCTTGAAAATGCTCCACTTAATATTAAAAAAATATTATCTCCCATGGTGGTGGTACGACAGCACACTTTGCATTAAATTACCGACAATTTGTAAATGTGTGATCTCGAAATGTACGGATCGGAAGAGGGGTGCCGACTTCTTGCCCCGCACATTCATCAGACATGATTACAGTGCATTCTTGTATTTGGGGTCGTATTAAACCACTGTTTAATTATCACTATTCTAGCGTTTGACGATATTCGTGAACGTCTATCTAGCTATTTCCAAGGATTTGGTAGTCGATTGCACATCCTTACAACTTGTGTATCGAAAATGCTGGCCGTGATTTCGAACAGTTTTATTTGATGCTGAAGTATTATTAATTTCTAGTAAAATAATCCTTAACTTAGCTGCTTCAATTTAGTATGTAACTATACCCTTTCCCGTTACAAATGAAATTGTTCTTAAAGATTTTCAGTTTATCTTGACAACGAGACGTTTTCGGACACTAATTTATTAGTAAAAAATGTGGTCTCTATCATTTCTGAAAATTAAGGATAGCTTTTCTTCACATTTTGTATTCTGGGTGCAATATAACGTTCATATTTGTAAGTGCACAAGCTTTTACGCTACCAGGTAATAAAATTTAGTTTTCATTTGATAGTGGTTTATAAAACGGTAGCTATTATAGCAGAACTATATGTACATGCTACTCTAAATAATTTTAGCTAGCTGTTGAATTTCTGTATAGCTCTATTGTTTATGTTCTTGTCACATTTAACTAATTTATCGAAAAACGCAATGGAGACAGATAACAAAAGTAATAAATCTTTAAGTCTGACAGTTGGTACGGAAACAATGTGTAATAACCAACAGAACCGCCGATTAAGTCTAGTAATTATGCAAAAGCAATTCCTTCTTTTTTTGATCGCTTTAGATCATTGAACAGATAAGCAAGTGTTTACTTATTGTGCATTAATAGGGAAGCCTTGGGCATCACATTTTATTCAATTATTCTCAAATAGAATTATCGCACTTGAGATCGGTGGTTTTTATACTACTTGAATATTGTGATACCGCATGAAATACTAATCAATTAGGCACGATTCTGGTTTACACTCATAATCTAGTTCCATTATCTTGTCTTGCACGCGCTGTCTTTCAAACGTGAAGTGAAAGTCAGTTTAATAAGACGTTATCCATTTATTATTTTGTAGCTTGTTCCTGACAGAAATCACCTGTTTTGCGCTTGTTCAGTGACATTAACTGGCACGCTCGTGGTTTATTAATTTTGCCTGTCATTGGCCTTAACCGGTAAACCTGAATCCACTTGTGCAATTTGCGTTGTTTTCTGTGAAAGGATATTGTCTTGCTTTAGATAACAAAGGGGGCAAAATTTGAACTAAGAGTTGGATGCTACCACTACTAAATGAAGACCAAAAATATATTATCTCTTGTTTCGTAAAACATAAAAAGTTTTACTCTGAAATGCAATGGTATTAAAAGTGAATGCCTCTATTATGAGACAAAAAGTCGATGAATAAGCATGAAACAAATAGTGACAGTAACGTGGTAGTGTTACTATTATTTCTGTGCTTGACAGTGTTTAATGTAGTGTCCAAACTGTCCATGGAATGACTAATTGCAGTAGAAGGTTGCAACACTTGCAGTGTGACGCATTTGAGTAACTATATTACGTGTAGAACGACAAACATAGATAGATTCAATATTTGGTAACCGGGGCATTTATATTTTCCCAAAAGACAATAAAGTGACACAGCCAAGTCTAAAAATTTTAAATATTTTTTTAGCAGATTGCTTGCATAATTTTCGTTTAAGGTATTTTAATGTAGTTGCATTGATGGAAGCAGTGGATAGAACTCATTATAATACTTTATTGGGTTAGGCAATTTTGATCTGTTTTAGCTGCTTGAGAATGTAAGTTCCGGATTAATTCACTAGCACTTGTTATTTTGTGTACAAATGGAAGACATTATTTGGGATGTTTACCTTTTTCTCTTGTATTAAAAAAATTAAATAGGTTTTTATGGTACTGACAATTTTTATATAAAAACGCATTAAATTATCTGTCAAATAGTGAATGTAAAATGTTTTGCAGCTTAAACCGATTGCCAGCAATTCCTTAAAATATAATGAGTCACTTTTTTATAACAGCAAGCACCAACATATCTATTTCTGACTTTCTTAAGTTTTTCCGGATAGCTTTATGTATTGCCTGAATCATGTCATTTCGGATAATTGCTGACATAAATAAAGGTCACGTACTATAAGATTGGGGATCTAGCTAGGCACAAAACCAAGCTGTCTTGATCTACTAATCTATTTGGAAAATATTGCTCTAGATGTCCGCAAACATGTAAATAACCTTTGCAATCATCAGTTTGGGTAAATCGTCTGTCGAGAAAGTAAATACCTATCACCCTTTAGATGTTCATCAAATATGATTAATAGTACGACCTTCTAAGATGACATACCAAACATTTGCACAACACTTATGTTTGTATTTGTATTATACCTGTATTTTATGGGTCCGGGGTTAGTAAGAGTTGGCCCACAAAACTGAATGAATGTGAATGATTGGGCCAATTTTACACAATCCACCAGTATTTTGCTCGTATTTGCAAATCGAGATTTATAAGAACTCGGTGAAGTTCTGTACGATATGAGCGAAATTGTGTTCCTGTAGCATTTTGTTAATGCTCCAAGTAGACAATGCGATGTGTCTTTACATATCCCTAATGCTTATATGAGCCTCAGTTTCCAAATACGTCAGGACATTTATTATATTATCTACGTTCCTTGTTCTGCTATTTTACGTAAACAATTGATTACCTGAGGAAATATTTTGCTAAATAATAAATGGTTTTAAATATTACGCAGCAAATTTCTCTTTGCGAGCACTGACACTTTCATATTGTAGCCTCACTGTTAGAATAAAACATTCTTCGTATTTCATTTAGTTAACCACAACCGTATTTCACCGTAAATAAGAATTTCAAAACAAACACAATAAGTTTAATAACATGATAATTTAGGTTCTCCATTTTCTAAGGTTTGATCTATTTTGCAAGGCCTGCTTAGTTTATATTATTTAATTAGCTTGACTTATTTATGGCTTATACGTCGAAATTAAAAATTCTGTTGACAAATTTAATGCGCCTACAATTCTCAGTACTATAGCTTTTCATTTGAACGTTTTCAATGAAAGTGAAACAGGCAAAACATCTGAAATAGTGTCTTCTAGCTTTTGCTACAAAATAAAAATTAATTCTGATAGTACAGGCGATTGTAGCTTTTAAAGAAATTGATATTTTGTTATTTTGTCCGTGGTGTGAGAAAGTATAGTAGGACTACGCGCATGTGTATATAGCTATATCTTTTGCAAAGTTGGCATCATATCGGGTGCATTTATTTAGAATATGGGTGCATCTTTGGTTGTAATTTACATCCTACTGTTGACGTATATTGGGTGCATTTTATCACAGACCTGGGCACTGATTTTCTTGTAATGTGCTTTCTACAATACCTAAAATAGCCAATTTGAACGGTGTTCTTAGTGCAAACTAATAAACGCTTTCATTGCGCTATTCCTTCTTAAAGGTTATCGCGGTTATTTATAGTTGTTTTTTATTCCAAAGAATTTTTTTTTAATTTTTGTGATCTAAAGAACAGAATAAAATTCTAAGTAAGTTATAAACGTTATATGCACCTTAGCATATTTGTATAAGAATTATCAACCAAACGTTTTCCTTGTTTAATCATTCAAAAGCTTTTCAAGAATATGATGATCATTTCTGAAGGTTTACACGCCCTTTTTCCCGTAACGCTGCTATGGAGGCACTGTCACTTTTATTTGGCAGGTACACTGTTGGAACAGCAGTGGCTTATAAGCGTCGGTAATTGATGAGCAATTGGTGTTTCAGCGGTGTAAAAATAATGTCACAAGTTGTCATTTTTAAACACTATAAATCGTTTGTATTGTGTACAAAAACTTTTAATTACTATAGTTGGTTCACCCAACACACGGAGTAATAAACACGCGTGATCTTCACGTGATTTTTAAACGCAACCGARGGAGATCTACTTCAACCCCGTTTCACACTAGCCAACCTTACCGATAGACCGAAATTAAACTAAAATTGCAAAACTGTGTTCTTGGACAATTTTATTGTAAGATATTGCTATACGGCATCTTTGAGTAACCTTTTCTGTTGCAAATTCCAAATCTGAACGTTCGCTAAGTTCAGAAAAATGGAGGTTATGTTGCCTTAAAAAAATAAATGTTAAAATTTGTTGTGCAGTTTAAGTTACGCTTTTCGGAAGGAAAGGGGTTCCGATCACGTAATAGATGTGTGGACTACACGTGATCACTTCATCTGTTGGGTGATCCTAGTATAGTAGTGAATATGCCCTGCATAGCTTTACGTCTAGTTCTCAGCCAAAGCCTGTAGCCTTCGTTCACATCTGACAGCTACAAGCAGCGCAGCCATTTGCATTTTGCTCGCGACGCCGACATGACGTCATTCACAATAACAGACGAAAATAAAGCAGTTAAGTAACACACCATTTTCCTTCCACTACGTTTCTCTCTATCGATTCGCCCTGTTGCGGTGCACTTGTGAATTTGAAACTATTATACCAAAACACCCCAATATCACATCAGTTATTATTTTTTGTGAGTTTCTACAATAAACCAATTCTGAGATACGGCTGATTTCCGCTCTCAACCTAACACCCTTAGATACGAATATTTTGGTTCTTTAGTAGGTGTATTAATTATTAATTCATATTAAATTTCGTGCTTTTAAAGATTACATTTTTACAGAAGAAAGCAATATAGCCCTATAATAATTTTCTTTTGAAGTACATTAACTAAGGAAGGTTGTGTATTTGGAAATACGCACAAACGTACATGAAATGCAGCACGCACTTTAATCCATTCATAGCCGGTCTAAAACACGGTTGAAATATGATGGAAAATAATCTTCTTTCCAGGTGATATGTCTCAAAGTTCCGAATAGCTCCATCAAATTAATTAGGACTGAATTAGAGGAATATAAAATGTTTTAGAGCTCGTAACTTGTTTCTGTTGAACAACGATCGTCAGAGTACATATCTTCTCTTATTATTTAGAAAGACCTCTGCAAAATGAAATTAACATACTATGTGAAAAGTAATTTTGTTTTTAAGGCAATAGAAATTACTTTTCGATACATAGTTAAGATTTGCAAGTATTAAAACCTGAAACTAGGTAAATAACTACTTGAGAGTAGGGAAAAATAAAGTAAGTTAATATTTGGTAAAATGTAAAAATTTTCTTCGAAAAGTACTATAGTCATACATAAGCTGCGGTACTTGATGTTGCCTACAACATTACTAGAAGATGTACTTTAAGGCGCTTAGTGCATCACGATCATCCATTAAACATTTTAGCCCGCAGAGAGGTGTATAACACGGAGCTTTATCAAACCATTAATGGAATGTAAATCAGACCGGTGTGTATGTATCGGCAACAATGTTTTGTTCCGTTTGCGCCGCGGTATCTGACCACTTTGTGTGAATTAATACAATAGCTAATGAAAATGTTGCAATTACTTCCTATCGCCGTTAGTGAAATGAGTGATTGTTGGTTTCACGGTCTACTAGATTATTATTTCCCGTTATGCCCACAAACTAATGACATTTAATTTGTAGAACGATGCACCATTTCGTTGGGAGAATAGTTACGCTAATTTAACAAGATTACTGGCCATTCTGTCTAAATAGACGGGGTCTTTGCGTTGTTATGTTACAGCCGCATCGCCGTCGAACACTGGCGACACGACAAAGATAATGGCTGATGCACGACCCCGCGTCCTTTTTTCTGCACTATTTATCTTGCATCGCATCGTATTCATCAGGGAATAAAGTGGAGTAAACCGAGTTACTCGGCTGCTGCGAGTGCCGGCGTTACCAGATAATTTCCAATATATCGGCCCGGAGGGTGATTAATTTGATTGATGTAGGACCTTGTTAATGGATTCGCGGTCAAGTGACCTATGTCCCTAATGCGTCCACTATGCGTATAGTCTTTTAGCTGACGTCCCCAGCACGGCTGACAATGCATTTAGTCCCGTAAATTGCCGTTATTGCCGGACACAACCGCCAACAACCGATGGAGGGTGCTCTTCCGAATTTCCCTCTCAAAAATACGAGGCGCCCTAGCAATCCACAAATGTAGTGCGCTCGGTGTGTTTCGAGCCTCTCCCGTTGAGTATGCCGCCTTAACAACTTAACTTAGGAAGCACAAGTACAGACAAATGTGTAGAAATCTTAATTCATACTACTAATATTAACAAATTGTGTTCTGTAAGTTTGTTAACATATCAACTCAATTATAAAACTAATACTATTTTAAATAAATATTAAGCGTATAGTTTTCAATATTTTCTTCGGCGACATAAACCGTCATTTTCAAAGCGCATCAGCTGTCCGTAGAATGTTCTGATGGAGTCAACATGGCATAGACATACAAATTGCTATCCTGCTGAAATCTGCACTCTCTGCAGACAACGCGGGTCCACCACAAACAAAGTGCGCTAACTTGAAGGGTACAGGTTCCCCCACAGAAACGGGTGTGTCGCACCATTAATTGCTACTAGATGGAATAGTGTCTCCCACAATTATTATTCTCGCTTCTTTTCTAAATTTAATTTAGATCTCATGGGCCAATTACAAAAAGATGTCTTTGGCACTTTAAAATCTTCAAAATACTTGATACCAAAGATGGAGAAGTACAAATTTAGAATAACGAATCCACGAATACCAACATCATACGGCTTACCAAAAATTCGCAAACAGCAAGATGTTTGAAACCAGTCCTTTCTTACGCTAGGGCTCTATCGTATAGATTACGCAAATTCGCCAAGAAGATTTTAATACACCATGAATTATATAATAGGTTTTCCCAACAAGGTAAAAGAACTATCAATGCTAAATCATGTGTCCAGTTTGCTTTAAAGGGCTAAAGGTAACGACCTTTTGCTCCTACCTATTTTGATCAGAGATAAAAATTAAACAATGCAGACTGGTCCATTTTCCTTTAACTGGATATAATATATGTATGTAGTAATGTCTATCAAATCCACTATATTTAATAAATAGGCAAAGCGCTTTCAGCTATAATTAGCGATCATCAGTGCCTCATTATGTAAAAAAATACAAAAGAATTTATAAAAATGACATTGCTTGTTTCGATTTTGACAATGTCAGTTTTATAAATCCTTTTGTATCCTTTTTTACATAATGAAGCACTGATGATAGCTAATTATAGCTGAAAGCGCTTTGCCTATTTATTAAATATAGTGTATTTGATAGATTTCGGGGAGATTTATTGTAGAAGTAAACAAAGATAAAAATTAAATAAGAATTTGGATGGCAATGCTATCTGTCAGCATTACACTGACATGATGACAAAGCCACCTAGCTGCCTTAGCGGGTACTGCTTCCTAAAGGAATTGACCTGTAGCCTGACAAATTGGCATGCAACTGCATACTTCAGTTTGACAGCAGGCCTCCGTGCCATTTTGCTAGCGGGCAAGAACCAACATACATTAAAATGCATATCTATGCTGTGCTGTCTGCACCTCAGCCAACTGCAGATAGATCTATTTTGCTGTCATTACAGCTCATCAGTATAGTTCAGTTCTAGTGCAGACAGCACGGCATAGAACTGGTTTCGCCTATATACCAAAGCAATGGTATGATGCACGTAAGAATTTAGATGGCAATGCCATCTGTCAGCATTACTCTGATATGATGACAAAGCCACCTAGCTGTCTTAACTGTAAAGCTAAATAGATCTATCTGCAGTTGGTTGAGGTGCAGACAGCACAGCATGGACATGCATTTTAAAGATGAAAATTACTTTTCTATAATAATATTTTTTGTTTAGAAGGGACTAAATGCCAGTTAGACGTTTTGTTGAAATTCTTAAATGTACCAAACAAAAATCATTTAATTTACGCTAGAGAAAGAAACGAACGGCGTTCTTAATTTTCTGCTCTTTCCTATGTCGGTAAAGAACAAAATATTTAGAACGTCATATGCTATCATATCTCAATCAACTTGTTCCAATCACTTGTTGCAATTAAGCATTCCGTCTGTTTTATAGTTTAATAAACGGACTGGTAAAAATACTACTTCAAAACGTAGAGTTTTAAGAAGAATTGACAACCATTAAACAGTTGTAGCCAAATAATTAAAAACAGTATAAAGCTCTAATACAAGGAATGCTGTACAATGCTTACATAAATGACAAAGTACATATTCACTGCAGCAAATCATACCAAAGGTGTTTGGTTTTCACATTTAAAGCAGGCTCAATAGATTCACGATGAAACCAGTATAGCTAACTAATTGAACAAAGAAGTGTGTTCTAATTAACAACAAAAGCAGAAACCAATACATTAAACAAAAGCAGTATTAGCCATCTAAACTGCATGCAATGTGATATTGTATGAATGAATGCTGAATATCGTTTTATGATAAGTACTATAATGACCTTATGATATGGTTTTTTTACGATGATGTTTGTCATTTTTTCTCTCTGGCGAGTTTACGTGTATGCCAGACCACAGACAATTTTTTATCCTGCTGTCTGTGCTATTTGCTAATAGTTTGACAGTTTTTCAGTTGGCCTAGTGAAACCATATTTGGTATCGGAAAAAAAAACTTGCTGCTGTGAAAAATATTTGTCAGAATCGTTTCTTTGATAGATAAGAAGTAATTGCTTCTATACTGCTGTACTCATTAATAAAAAAAAACAGTTGGGTTATCTGTATATACATATATATGCTTTGAATGCATGAAGCTATAAGATCGTTGAAAAAGGACTTTAGAATTAAAATCGGATATGACTTTAAAATTGAAGTTAGCGTCTTTAGCAAGTAAAAGATTCTACATAGCAAGGGGGTCGTATTACCCCTCATTTCAAGGCTACTTTCATTAGGTGCATTGCGCTTAGTCGACTGAAATTGGACAATCGTAACTTTATAGAACATGAAATAAAAGTTGCTTTCAATAGCATAACCCTTTTGTTATTTAACACTAGCTATTTTGACGCCATCTTGTATTTTCAAAAAATACATCATTTGTCAAGAAAGCCATCTTTTAACGATCTTAAACGCATTTTATCCGAATAGTTAAGACGGCACTGCATGCAGATTGCTAAATCTCAATTAAATTTAAATAGACTTTTTCTTGACGGATACCACGTTTTTTCCTTTAACACTACGTTCGTTGGTAGGTTGTTGTGTGTATATTAGCATGCAACCTCTCAATAAATAAAGTGCTAATGACTATTAATATTAGAAAGCTCGAATGTACCGTAAAAGTAATAAGTAGTGCATTTTTGTTAGCCTGTCAAAAAATTATCATTAGAAATTAGTATCACACAGCTTTCGGTTATTTGTCGTGCCGTAATTTTGTGTATTTTACTGAGACTGTGTTTCAAAAATTATTCTTTTTTTTACGCAATAATTCTATTCTATTTTGTTATGATTTTAATTCACGTAGTTGAAACGTTGATGGCTTAAAACCTATTATTTGTTACACTATTTTCACTTGAGTGCTAGTTCAAGAAAAAAATAGGAATAAATGTGATTGATGAGCTTGGTTTCCTTGTAATGCAAAATTATATAAACTTTTGAAAAAGGCCATTGTTCATACTGCAGCATTATGCGTGTCTTTCCGTTCTGCTGACGTGCGTACATTTTTATTTTATAATTCACACTCTGCGGGAGAACTGCTCTAAACGGGGCTGTAACAGTAGAAACCTCTACATGCCTGGAATAACTCGGGAGCCATTAGATGGAAGCGCTATATATACCTGGCATTCCTACACGTTTTTGCAGGGGAGCAAATTCTTATTCCTGCGAAAAGTAAAGTGACAAAGCTGGAAGACGTCAGAACGTGTTTCGTACGCCTTTGAAGCTAACACATTCTGATGGGTGTAGCTATCAGTTTTGTTTAGCACGAGAGCATTCGCTACGTGTGCTGCTTTCTCTCGCGGTGTCGGCATATCGACGTGCTCCCAACAGAAATACGTTCAAAATGAAATGCGCGATTATAGTCTTGCTTACTCAGTGAGCTTGCAGTTTCCTACTTAGGGTATAAGTTGCGTGGATTCAGCGAAAATTTTCA
Organism: Rhyzopertha dominica; assembly: GCA_025024175.1. Taxonomy (NCBI): domain Eukaryota; kingdom Metazoa; phylum Arthropoda; class Insecta; order Coleoptera; family Bostrichidae; genus Rhyzopertha; species Rhyzopertha dominica. The sequence goes on from QCXZ01000003.1 coordinate 57,016,270, forward strand.
GTATTGCTTCGTAGTGCGTTGATTTTAATGCAAACTGAAAAATAACAATACTGTCATAAGTTACATGAAAATGCATCTATTTCACGAAGAAAAAAAATTACAGCGGTCAAAGCGAACAAAGTTGTTTAAAAGTTTGTGAGTACAATGGTAAAGCAAATGAAAGTCGTTTTGGCGATAAAGCTAAGCTTCTAAATTTGAGTCCGTGAAAGCATTTAACACTTTGACCATTGCCGATGTAAGCAAAGTGCGAGCATCGGTCTGGACAGATATTTTTTCGTTTAAATAAGTTTTAAACATTGCGTAACAAAACAATTGCACCTATAAAAGGCCGATTTCCACTAGAGCAGCATAAAGCAGCGCAGCACGAAGCAGCATCAAGCAGCATTTTTGTGCATGTACGAGCCTAACAACTAAATATTGGGACGATTGCAATTTTGACTAAATACATCGCTCGGTTTTAAAAAGGCGTGCCGTGCGTTGCAGCTGAGTAGAATTCGATAACTTTACCAAGTATTCCGTCAACTCTAAGCATATTTATCAAAAGCCAACTTTATTTTTGATTGCAAAAATGATACAATATTGACACAATGTGTAATTTCTGCTGACAACTAAATATTGGGACGTTCATAAAAACTAGTAGGTGGTGACATCCCCTTTGGCCTTGATCACCGCGCGAATTCTGGCGGGCATACTTTCCACTAATTTCTTGCAGAATTCAGGCGATAGAGCATCCCATATTCGCTGAATTTCTTGTCGTAAGTCCGCGATTGTCCGTTGTGGATGATTGCGCAAATGTCTCTTCATTTCATGCCATACGGCTTCGATAACATTCAAATCGGGGCTATTTGCTGGCCAAGATAAGACGTTAATGTTGTTGGTTCCAAACCATGCCTTAGTGGTGCGGGCTGTGTGACTGGACGCACCATCTTGTTGAAAAATACACTGTCCTTCAGGACAGAGGACTTCAAGACTGGGAAGTAAACAATCTTGCAAAATTGATTGGTACTTCGTTGCATTTACGATCCCCTCTATAAACATTAACTGCCCGACACCTTCAGCGGACATGCAACCCCAAACCATCTGCCCCTTGGCAAACTTGACTGTTCGCTTCAAACAATCCTTATGGAATGCCTCATTTTTTGCCCTGATCACACGTTTACGACTGTCACCAACGCAGACATCAAATTTGGACTCATCGCTGAAGATAACTTTTTTCCAGTCATTATAAGTCCATGTCACTTTCGACTTTGCCCATATTAAGCGACGCTTCTTCTGTTCCGCAGTTAATAAAGGTTTTTCTTTTGCCTAAAACCATGTAAATAATTAAACTTGTACCTAGCTTTGCAGTACAAGTATCATATTTTGTGCTTACTTTGTAAAAGCTCAACCCCGAATGATGTATCCATCGACGGCAACATTCTCTTGACAAATTTAAATTTGTTTCGTTATTCCAACAAGCGGTGATTTCTCGTAACGTGCTGCGACGTCCACCTTTGCAAATTTTGACCAGTTTTCGTTGGTCCCGCGGCTTTACCACAGAAGGTCTACCCGGACTTTTGCCTTTGATTTCTAAAGTGCCTCTGTCGGCATAGTATTTGGTAACGTTTCCCACTGATGATTTACTTAAGTTCAGCTCCGTTGCTATTTTTTGTATCGACAACCCCTTGCAGTACATGGAAATAATAATTTCCCGAACTTTTTTGACAATTGGCACACCTCTCACCATTTTTGACGCAATAACGACGACTGCTCGTCACCAACAATTATCACTGACAGTATCCAACAAACACACCGCGTGTATCATTTGTTTTACCATAGCCGTCCCAATATTTAGTTGTCAGCAGAAATTGCACGTTATGCCAGGATTGTGTTATTGCGTCAGTGAAAAATAAAGTTAGCTTTTGAAAAATATCCTAAGAGTTGACTGAATACATGTTAAAGCTAGAATTCTACTCAGCATCAACGCACGGAACGCCCTTTTAAAACTGAGCGATGTTTACGGTCAAAATTGCAATCGTCCCAATATTTAGTTGTTAGGGCTCGTATGTCCACTAGAGCAGCAGCGTTTCCGTAAAAATGCGCCAGTTTGCGCGCATTTGGCAAGATGAATTCTTTGGATTCAGCAGACGACGACGTGATAGTTTTATTAACAGCAATATGTCCAGAAGGTGAAAAGAAAACAAGAAAACACAGTTATTGGATCCATGACATATTTGACGCAAGTTTAGAGGAAGGCGAATTCTATAAATTTTATTTATATAGATTATATTGTCATATATTGAATTTATTCTAAATTCATTTAGTTAGGTCGTTACACATTCTAGAACAAAACGTTTACTAATTATGTCAGCATATTTGTGTCATTGCACTTCCCGCTAGCACCGAGTATAATGCTAGCGCAGCATTATGACGTATTAACGAGTTGAGTATAAATACTCGGATAAATCAATCGTGAATAACTAGGAACCGGGAAATAACTTAGAGTACCGCACAATGTAAAACGTTGTCCCTCTGGCAGGAGCTAGCCCTCCTAGCACAATGTAAGTAACAAGGTAAATTATTCAGTAGTCATTCTAATATATTTTTGTTACAGTTATTAATGTGTATTTTATGCTACTTGCTTTACAAATTCGTATGTTAATAAATAGTTGTTTAGAACCTAAGTCGTATCTCTCCTGCCTTCGCCTTCTCTGTTTCAGGTTTCTTCAGGTAATCACTAGTACAACGGCGTACAACCCAAGTCCGAGGGTTGTGACAATATATATTGGATATATAATATTATAATTGAAGTCTTTAAATAAAATCTGCAAGTTGCTGCTTGCAAATAACGCTCAGTGGTTTCCACTTGTCCAGTGCAGCGCACCAACAGCAAAATTGCTGCGCGGCAATGCTCGCCGCGGCATTGAACTTTTAACAGCGACGCGCAGCGCCGCGGCGCGCTGTTTAAGTGGAAACGCTGTCATTTAATGACACAGATACAGAAACAATACGAAGTGGCACTTTGTTGCTTCGGGCTGCGCTGCGACGCGCTGCAGAATGCTGCTCTGTTCTAATAGATCCTTACATCAAATACCGAGTATGAAAATTTAAAGGATATTTATGCATTTGTTTATGACGCATCGCAATTTCTACTGTAACAATCATTTAGTATGACGAACCGCATCTGCACGATGCTCCGCAATCGAATGGGACAAGAAACACTATGTGCGTGCACAAGAGGGAAACAACACAGAATTTGATTGGATGTGGAAGTAATACAGTGCATCTTATAAAAATTGTGAAGAGATGATCTACTCTACTCCAATATCGAATATTATTGTGGTGAAACAGTAACATTTGTAGTAAATGTAGGTTCAATGGTAAATATTTACATGAAAATGATGTTGTCGCATAACTTATTCTTCCATTCATAGATAAAGGTCAAAACGTTTTACCTCATCTCTTGGTTCCGAAATTTGGCATAAATGTTATCACTTCAAGATTCCATTCAAGAACTGAGTTACAAACCAACACAGTTGCTACAGCATCTTCTTTGTCTTTCGCCCATACTTGCGTTTATTGTATCCGTGTAGCGGATATTGGTTAAAAAATTAGGTGCTTTTCAAAATTGCTCGTAGAGTTAAGAGTTTTAACTACTTTAATTGATAATTCTTTATTGTGATATGCCAGTTTGTGAATAAGTTGATCAATACGCCTTGTCTTTGTTTCAGATTAAACATTGAGGATCTGCCTACATTGTGGAAGGTCAGGATTGTACAACATACAGGTGGGTGCCATAGCCCTCATGATAGTACTGTGTAGTGTATGCATAAATTAATATCACGGCGTTGCGAATATAAATACAACGAGCTAATTACCATGCTATTTAATTAACAGTACTCATAATGACTGCCGCAGTCATAATAGCTGCTAATATGATATCTGTTTGAGCATTTACCACATATCTATACTAGGTGTTTGTGCAAAGTCTCCTTCCTTTAACCAACTGGCGACAGTAGTTAAATAAAGTAGCGTAATAAACAGTAGGAGGAGCATTATGGAACGTTGCTTGATATGTTTCTTGGTTCAGTACGTGTCGTGCAGGTTGGTAAAGTTTCTGAAAGGCCGAATCCTCAGAGTTCCGTCTCAGCACGCCCCAACATGCATCTTGCGACAGATTCGACCAATCAAACTGGGAGACATATAGGACGACAGAGCCCCTTGCGGCTGCCACTTAACCTCACCCGTCATCGGATTATTACTTCTTCTCAGGAAAGCCTTCTACACTCTCCTCACGACTTACTGTGTATTTGTCAACTTGATGCTTTGGAACGTGGCACGCCGAAAAAAGGAAGTTAGGGAAGTTATTTCTTGTTTCTGTCCGTGAGCTTAAGGCTGCACTCGTGCTTTCACGACTTTTAATTTGTTTTGTATGAACACTCGGGGCTTTGTCCGACGCCCGAAGCAAATGTGCGCATTTGGCTTTCGGATTGAGTTTTGTTTTGCCACTAGAGGAGGGATTATCAAAACTATTTTGTCAGAGCCGAGAGAACCCTTAAGCGAAGCTTTTAGCGTTTCCGTTATTCGTCCGTTGAGTGTCCTACAAGGAATTAATTTTAGTTTTTTAAAAACGGCTCAAGTAAAGTGCGGAAAGAATTATGTAGTTCGCGTTTATTTTCTCGGTTGTGCGATTCGGAGCACGATGGTTTTATAAACAAAAAGTTTATAGCTGGGGAACTAGAGCTAGTATTAATTAGCGGTGGAGAGAAAAGCTCAAAAAATATGAATCGTGTCGAGGTTTTTTTATACGAGCACGTAAGTTTTGAGGATACCTGCAAGTACTGAAGAAATTCTAGGACTCTAGGGCGGATTATTACAATTCATCCTATTGTCAAGTTGCTTCCCCTAAATGTCAGCTTCGTATCAATAAGCTAAAAAGGGTTATTTGCGAAATATAATAAAATTAAAATTGAAATTGCTTATTTTTTTATCGGTACTTTTATATTACATAACTATAATAGGTACTCCTACTTTATATAGATTGTCGACTAAAACTAGATAGTATCATACATGCATTCATTTATGTTCTATTTTCTTTATACAAATAGATACTATTGTTGACTTTCATTTACTTTTGGTTGCCTCTTGTTTAAGTGTAACTCCTTAAAAATAATTTTCTCTTGCTTTTTTCATACCAAGAGCTCAATGACGGCTCGTTATGGACGGTAAGTCGACCTGGATATACCAACCATTCACAATTGTAAATTCGTTGAATAGTTCAAATACGACACAATAAAACTGCATTCTGTTAATCTCAATCTACCTTTAACAAAGAGATTGGCGGCATTTATTTTCGTAATCAAAACTAATTTAAATGATGTGGAGCAAATCTAATTTACAATTTTAATTTTAATTTAATTTCAATTTCTCTTTGAATACAGCTAAATTTAACTTCATATGACTGATTAACGGTTTTAAATGAAACATTATGGCAATAACATAACATTAATGACACTGGGTAATGTTTCAAGTTCTATTGACTTTAACCTCTTACGTGTTTCCGCTTATTAGGTCTTTTTTTCAAAGAGTTTACAAACAAAACTGTTACTTAAAATTATACTTGGTTCACACCGACCTTATACACCCTATTCTCATCTATATTCCTCAACTAAAATAAGTTTACATAAACATAGGTTCGGAAATGCTTTTTTTGGAAGATTGGTATAATAGACAATGCTCAATGTTTTGGCATAGAGTAGCACTTCAAGCAAGGGTGGCGTTGTGAGTTTTCTTTMATGTGTATGAATTTTAAAAACCAAGCCACTATTTTTAAAAATATCAATAAGAGGGGAACAAAAAGCAATTGCTGAACTTTTTAATTTTAAGATTTTGTGAAATTAGATTGTGGCAGAGGATGGAGAAATGTTTATTAAAACAGTTTTCCAAAGATTATGTCAGAAAAAAAAGAAATAATAGTTAAGATTAGTATATTTTCGGAAAAAATGCTATGACTAACCCTGTCAAAAAAATTTTTGAAATATCCTATATAACCTATTCGTATTTCGTTGTGAACTTTGTAAACTCTTTGAGAGACACCTGATAAGCTGAGATGTGTAAGAGGTTAAACCCAATAAAACCTAAAACATTGCCAAATGTTATAATTATTATATTGCAGAAAAATTTAAATTTCATCCACTTATCCAAAGAGCATTAAATAAAACCGAACCAATCGATCACTTCGTTTAATCCCTAATTAATACCGTCAAAGCACTAATAATATTTTAATCTTTGATGCAATACCGAGCAACATGAAATAATTCATCGCAATCAATTGTTTTTTCTGACATTTTTTTTTATTGAATATTTCTTGAACTGATCTGTGATCTGTACCTTTCTTGCACGACCTCATTTGACGTTTATATACGCTGCAGACAAATAAACACTAAAATGGTGGCATTTAAATGTTTTGTTGTTAGAGTCGGCAAGTCGGGTCTCATGCAGTAGATAAGTCATTTGATTAGCATTTACACCGTGACGTTCGGCGTAATAACTGTAGCAAATGCAAATTGTAATTTGGTTAATTACCTTGGCAGTAAATTAATTTAAGGGACTGCCTTTTGAAGAAATAACTTTAAGGTAATACTTATCCCGCGGTCGCAACCGTTTACCTTAGCAGAAAAATACATGTCACGCCTTTAAAAAAAAAGAATACAAGCTTCATTTTTCTTAGCGAATTGCCTAGATATTAAACATCAAAATAAGCTAACAGAAGGGCTGAAGTCTATCTTTGAATAAAAGTTTAAATAATTTTTTAGATTCCTATGCGCCTGTGTTTTTTGCACTTCCTGCTGCAGAGAAAACTCTAGATCCCCCCTTAGTTTTAGATCGCCTATTTTTTTAATTGATACAGCGATACTCGTAGTTTGAATGTGACGTGCGCATTTATTATGCCAACACTAGTAGGCTTTACCTACCTACTGTAACATATGGGTACAATACTATCTACATACATAAGTAGCTTCGGACAATCCATTTTTTTTCGACACCATACTGCCACTGCAAGAGCTCTAGGGGGGGGGGGTCATGGGGGTCATGACCCCCCCTGGGCCTGGGCTGGGTGTAGTACTTTCTATAATGGCGAGTGCCCACATCCACCAACAACACGCACTATTATCCGTTTTAATCAAAAAATTGCAACGTCGCAATTTATTCCCAGAGTAACGAGTGGCAACATAATTTGGGGGGAAATTGTATGACAGCGTTGAATTTTTAACAGTTTAGCTGTTTAGAACACGTGACTTTCGAAATGTCGATGGAAGGGTATACATAAAAACAATGCTACTTCTAACGCTCTGTCATAGAAATCCCATTACTTAATACTAATGTCAATCACTAGAGCTGAGACTTTTGATTCGAATCAAACCCTTCCTTCAATCGCGTAGATTCGAATCACTCAAATCGTCCATGAATCTTTACCAAAAACGAGTTACTGAGCTGTAAGACCTTGTTAAAGAGAGTTGCAAAGTGCGTAGCGTAACCAGTAACTGTAGCAGTGTTAACTTTTTGATTTTTTTATTTACTATTGCTTTAACGGTAAAAAATCATACCTAACAAATCAGTATGTATGGTAGAATTATAATGGTTTGATATTTGCTGATAATTATTATACCGTTGTTTCAGTGATGGGCATTTACGCGTAATATCTAATTTTCTAGATAAAGCACTTTGGCGTAGATGAGTATATTATGGCTAAAGGCTATTAGGTACATGCTAAAACTAAAATGGTAATTAATTTGTTTCTAATTTCTCCGTTTTGTTGACTTTTCCATTAGTCGAATACATTGAAATTTTTAAAATTTCATAAAAAATTTTTTGATATCTGGATCACATACTTATTTAACATATATTAGTAAGTATTCGGGGTAACTAAACGATTTTCCTACTTCTTTGGGACACAAAAGATAAACCATATGTTTCGACGTCTTTCCGTCCATGACAACATGATATCAATCGCCGTTTACATTAGTTGAAGGTACAGTTGCAAACCGCATTATGCTTGTAGAAAACAGGTAAACAAGTCTTACATTTCGCATTTCTCAAACGGCACAACTAGGTTGTTCTTAATTGATTTAGGTTTTTTTTTTGTGCATCATGCATCAACCCTAATTCAAGTTTAAACGATTGATTCATTAGCTGTGAGTCAAATCAAACGAATCCAGGCATGAATCGTTAAAATCGAACCACTCGCTCAAGAACGACCCAACTTTAGCAGTACGTTTTAAGTTTCTACGGTTTCCTATGCGCGCATTGCCTGCCCTTCGGAAGCCATATTGAATGATGTAATCCTAAAAAGTCTAAAGGAGGTTATATTTTAATCTATCGTGTGTCACGTAGTGCTTTAATATCGTGTTCTTTGTATAAAAGATGGCTTGTTTTTGTAAATTTGCTAATAAAAACGAAAGCACAGCTAATAATTAATGAATGTCAAGCTTTAGTGCCTTACCTGTGACGATTTTTTTTACCATTGATTGTTTTCACCATTACTAAAATCCGAATTCATTTCTTTAATCAGATAAAAACAACACGTGATTGTCAGTTTCATTTGTGCACTCAATGAATTACTGATTTTTTGAACTGGACTCCGCGTTTAGAGAAACATACCGACTGAAGTGGATTAAAGTCACAATTCGTTTTTCAAGAAGAAAAAAATGAAAAATTAATTTTGCTATTTCATTAAAATTATTTCGACTTATAACAATAAAATACTATTTCTTTTTCAATTAGATTATTTTAATAAAATTGTAGCCTCTCCTGACTAGGTGACCCCCCCCCCTGATTTGAAAGCTGGATCCGCCCTTGGTGTAAAAGAGCTAATGCCCTCAGTGCTGGCTAAGCGGAGAACTCTGCGAGCTAGGCGGTCTATAACTGTGATAGACACCGGCCTAATTCAGGTTGCTATCGATGCAGGATAAAATAAATCATCTGCCCTGGTTAACAGCTTATAATTTATGAATATGGTACTGAACTTCTACAAAAAAAAATCGCGCAACATAAGTTACTGTCGCCATTTCTATTCTGATAAATGCTGGTATAATACTTCGTTTGTGACTTCGTGTTCGCTATGTACTAAAATGGAGCGGTCATACATCTCTAATGTTCGACCAGTTATAATACCTTTATTTTTAAATTGTAGAAAATTATTAGTAAGCTGTAGCTTATAATTAATTGCATCCAGAATATAAATATGCAAATTTCGAATAAGATAGATTACAATAATTAGTAAATTACTAGACTTGCTGTAAAGGTGTCATCTACATGGGCTGAACAGCTTTTTGGATATATCAGTTTGAATCAATACTTTTATCATAATGTTTTGGCTTGAATCCAGACCATATGAATTGAACTGGCAATAATAAGTAGGTAGTCCTATTTGATTACCAGCTGTTAACGCCATTTTGTCTGCGACGTACTTTTTCTCTTTGTAAGCTCAATTATGATCCAATAATTAATTTATTTTATTCGCTCTACTTGATAAGGAGTTGATAGTTGTTGTTTGATAGTTTTTGAAAGAGATCTGTAAATAATTATTAAATATTGTGAAACAACTAAGTGTCTATTTTATTTATCTAATTCTTCAGACATCCGGCTTCAAAGGATATTTCCTTTTTATTGAGCAATTGCTTTTTCCAAGGAAATTTTTGTTGTTTGTTGGTACCTGTGAATGGTAAGATTGTCTAAAATAACAGCAATTGGCTTATGCTGATGTTAACCATCCGAGCGTTTCTGGAGACAACTTTAGAGTATGCGTGATCTATTTGTGTGCCTTCAACACTTTTACTCGGACAATATTATCTTCCTTGCAGGATACAGTTCTGTTGGAATATTTCAATCTCATTGCTTTAAAATATAATATAAAATGAATATGCATATTCTTATAATTTACTTTACCTTCACTTCTTACAACAAAACGTCTCATACCGCAAATTGCTTTCTAGCTATTAAATGGTATAGCGCTTATCTTATTTCAAATTGCCATCTATGTCATTTAAATACATTCTAGTACGTCTTTGACTTCGTGATTGACTGCATTATAGACATCTTCCTCATTCATGACAAATTGTCTCGACGGGTTCTTGGCTTCCCTTAATAGCTTTACGTATATTTTTTTCACTCATTCCAATCGCAAGAGGTTTTTTTCGTAACAGTCAATAAAGATTGAGCAACGCACTGTTTTTCTTTTAAGTATTTCATTGCACTTAAAATAACTTTGTCTAACTTATATTTGAAATTTTTTTTCGAATGTTTCGGCATTTTGTCACTCAACAGATTACTATTATGTTTATGACACTCGGTGGCGAAAGGGCCAATACCACAATCACCATCCTTAGAGCTAGGTAAATGACCAAACAGACATGCTTAAAATCGGTTTATTTATAAAACCAAACGATTAAGAAGAGTTTTAGGGTAAATCAGTAAGAATACGCGCAAGATAATTTATGGACTTTTAAACGTGTATAACAAATAATCAATTTTTTTAATTCTGTTCATTGAAATTATAAATAGCAGTTATGAGATGACGAGTGCGAACATTTCTTTCTTAAAGAAATGCACTGCAATCTGTCATCTCTTTGGCGGTTTAGGATTTAGCTGATCTAGCTCAAAAAGGAAGTAGTGTATGTACACGTGCAGCGAAATTAATGCAGCTCATTGGTTTGCAGAAACTACTGAAAAATATCCTTATGCTCAAACGAAGTAATGCTCCAAGTAACACTATTAGGGTTGTGTAATACATTTGTCCTTACATTAACACTTATAGGTACCAGTATTACGTACTTAGTGGAAAAACCATACGGCGACATTATGTTACCGAAGATTTATTGATCAGGTTTCACAAATGTGCTCCATTTTGATTAGAATTGGTAATTTAACTGCATTGCGAGAGGCAAACAAATTACTATGTAACTGTAGAACTAGTGATCAAGTTTAATTGCTTCCTCGCTCCCATGGCTAATAATTATCTAATTTATGTTAAGTAGGTCATCATTGTGCGATGACAGTTTTCTTATAAATGTTTGTTTATAGGCAACAGTGATTCGATGCTGCCATTCCTCTTTAATAGTAATAATCGTTCTAATAATATAATATCCTGCTGGTTTTTGATGTACATTTACGGTTTCACGTAAATTATGTGGAAATTGGTAAAATATTACTTCCTCCATTCCATAATTATTTTGTAAATTTTATGGCACACACGTATTAAATGCAATTTACATGACGACTGCCTTAATTGCTTTGCATTCCGTTTTAAAATACCGGGAGTAAATTTATGTTGTTTTAATAATAATTTGAAAAGAATTCTGCAAGTTGTTCAACATTCATCGTTGTTGCCTTTTTACATCAGCTAATATACTTTACACCCAAATGCATTTATAAAATGTACTGACTGACGTAGGAATAAGAACACTCAGTAATTACTGTTCTTTGCCGTGTGAACAGCGGCTGCATCTCATAAGCATCATATCGTAGAATCCCCGAGAAAAATTTTCATGACTGAAGTGATTCGATAAAAACAAGTTCAAGTTTCTCAATAGACCGCAAGAGGGCACAATAGACCATAAAAGAATGGGGAATTGTCTGAAGAATTTTAACATCAATGCTAACAGAGCAATTTCCAATACTTAGCAATTATAAGTGTTTTCTTATAGTAATAAAGGTGACAACTGTCAAAGTTATTATTACTTGTATGATTTGTATCATAACAATAAATGTTCAAACTGATTGCTACTCTGTTGAACGCATCGATTGGCTCTTTCAATCTTTGCTATGACAGCAGCTTCAATTTCATTTGTGGAAATTGATTAAGGTACGCGTCTGATTTGTCTAATCATATTTGCCACAATTAGAAATCAAGCACCGAAAGATCTGGTGACCTTGCAGAGCACTGCAACCCACCTCCTCAACCTGTCCAACTATTTTTAACTATTTTTTTTTAACTTTGTATAATGTGGAACGGGAAAGTGCAGGTAGAGTTTAGTCTTCTGTAACTGCCTGCAAATTAATGGTCAGTTCAAAATTTCACATACAAATTATTATGAATTGACTTACTTTGTGTACCTTGTCTAATGTTAGCCCTTTTTGGAGAAAAAAGGAATGGACAGCTTGTCTTATTCTTTTCTTTTCGTCTTCGCCCAATTTCCAGAACATGTCTTGCCGGTTTCTTTTCTTTGATGGTGATTTCACCTTATGGCTTCTTTCCATCTCCCCATATCGGTCGTTGGCCAAGTGCAGTCGTTGAAGATACTCTTTTAATTATTTGGATGTTGTTCCTGGAAGGTGATGTATAAGTTATAAGTAATAACTTATTGGCCAATTTAAACGGGCTTGCCCTAGGGGTTTTTTGTTGGACCCACCAGCTCAGGATGTTCAACATTATTTTGCTATTCTACCATTGCACTTTTTGATCTAAGGAAACGAAAACCACGAGTCACGGCGGCTACATCTACTACACGTTTTTACTTTTGGACCAAAGACAAAAAATGTAAAGTAATAGAAGATGTTCTCCTAATATTAGCTTTTTACCTGCCGCATTCGTAAAGAAAAGAATAAAATACTTCAGAAAAAATTATGTACAATAATATAGACATTTAAAGAACAAGTTTTTAGTCCATTTTCCCATTTAAAAATTTAGAGAAACTGCAATTTTTTTATCATTTTCTTTCTGCCAATGGGGTATATGGGATACATCTGATGTGCACTTTAATCGGACACCCGGTATATGCAATATTTAGGCGCAGTTCTGTATTTGTTCAAAGTTTACTTCATTTTGTTTCCTCCACTGGTACATCCATCTTCCGCTGGAAATCAATCAGTTGCGTTAGTTCAATATGTACGGGCAGCATTAATGAAAAAGTGGTATGAAAGGGTGAGTGATTTGAATCCGCAGTTTTGAACACGAATGTGTTTGTGTATAAGCCCCTGATCGGTTCATGCAAGGCACGTGATTTATGGTAAGCTCGTTTGGCTTTGACACACGGTGGGCTTTGATTTGCAGTGCCTCCGTACGGGCGCGTATTTCGCTGTTTTAATTCTGCATGCGCGTCTGCTATTCAAAAATAAAAAGCACCACAAACAAGTAATTAGGCGCGAGCCGTACTCCAGCTACTCGGCGAGCAAACAGATGAAATCAGAACTAGTAGGTACATACACAGCGCTTTGCGGGATAAAACTTGTTTACTGGATCATCGTAGTTTGATGGCGTTGGTTGATGCAGTAACTAACCGGCTTGTCAGATTGTGAAAAAAGTATACCAGTCATATTAGCAGAAAAGTATTCTACTCACGGTGCAGGGTACCCAAACAGGATAAAGGCTCTAAGTACAAAAATATTCGTTTTGAGATGTTACATGATTTCTGCTTATTTGAGCTCTTTTTATTACAAAACTATCACAACTCAATAAATAAAGCAACATAAGCAACTAACGTAAACTGACCAGTAAGTGAACAAATAAGCAAACAGCTGCAATCAACTACTTTGAAAATTATAAAAATTTCAATTAATTGCGTTGTAAATTGATGAGTGTATAGATTATTTAATACACAATTAAGCAAAAATTGTGAAATATACTCAAAAAATATATCCAATTTTTGAGATTTTATTGATAAGCTACTGATGTCCTAGTAACTGAACAATGTTGCCTAATAAATCATGCTAATCTCGAATTCACCATTTCCAATACATTCTACCTTACCAGGCTACTTTCTCTTTTGATAATTGACATTTATACCGATTTCCGTATAAGGCTTTTCTTCGGTTTTATAAGGTTTCGCAGTGATCTCTTCTTCTTTGTCACCTGGAACTGTATTATTTTCTTCAACTTCTGAAATGCTTTTCACTTGGCTTCTCAGATAGATTTTTTCAGTGTCAATAGATTTTGTTGGCTCTCTTTTCAACATTGTTTTTCCTTTTGTTTCTTCTGCTCTATTTTATTCCTCTTTTTTCTTTCTCGTTCGTTGTAATACTTTCTCCATTTGTCAGAGGCCATGGCACTGGTACTGCAATACGTTTTCAACCAGTTTCCTTTCTCTGTGATTATTTGCCTGGCTCCGGCCAATGTAAGTGTTTTTGCCACAGGATCTCATTCCTGACTTTCTTGCTGCTGATCTTCTGTGCAGATGTAGCTGTTTCAAGCACCAGCCCTATTACGGGTCTGGAGGCCATCACAAAGTAATCGAGAATCTCCTCCATGACAGCATTACAGTAGTGAGTTAAAAATCTTCACTGTGTGTGGTATTTATAACTACAGTTTTGTCAAATGAATGTTGTCAATGAACCATTAGATTATACTCTTTCACCATAAAAAGAAATTTAGTAACCCCATTATGTAAGTTTGAAATTGTACATTACAATCAGTCATTGTACTCCTGAAAATGGCTTTGTAACCGTGTAAAATTTTAATTATAAAAGTGTTTGGATATCATTTAGTTAACGAACTGCTCTTTAGATAAGTTATAGCGATTGGATACACCAATGAACATCAAGGCTGATAGAATTTTTACAAATGGAGTGTTTCTGTTTTGTGTAAAACAATTGTGGTTCTCTTTCTACCGTTATCTCGGTTGGATCCTTCCTCTCTTTTCGGGATCGCAGCCTTAAAGAGAACTGGCTCTGTTGCATTTAAACTGTAAATTAAGTGATTACCAAAAAATTACATTTTAGCTCTATAGTTACTAAATAAATCCCCCTATCGTATTCCATTTTAACTGTAAATGTACAATGGGTTCCAACCAGGGAATGCTGCATGCCAGTGTAGTTTTTGTTTATTAATGACAAATCATCTACATCCATTTATATGTCACTGATATTTACCAGATTTCACATATATCATTAATTAATCAAGTACGTTTGACTGTCAGGCACAGAATTAGCATTTAAAACTATTTCAATCCAGTGGCATTAAATTTATAATAATTCATATATTTTAAATTGATAATTATTATAATTTGTCATTTGTGAATGGTTGAAATATGTGTAAATACAGGGCGATTTGGTAAAAAGGTAATCTGCGATAGGTGAAAATAGTCGAAATTTCTGCGTTAGCAATCAGAACAGTGCATGTTTATGTATCCGATGACCATTGTTAGCATTTGCTCTAGAGCTGTTCATATCGAGGAGCAGTTGCGGTTGACAGATTGGAGAGTGCTTAGTGTCAGTCTGATAGCTAGTACGTAGTACCTAGTAATATATGGATTTGTGTAAAACATCCCGTCATTCTTATTCGGATGCTTTTACAACCTACTTTTATCTTTCTCCGTCGTTGTCCAAGATTCCCATGCATAGGTTAGCGTTGGTTTCAGAACTGAAGTTTCATCTATCTCGCTTCTAATATACTGTTTTTGTTTATCACTGTTACCAGATATTTCAAGTCCTATTCCAGCACTCCGTTATCTGTGTGTCTATTGAGCTTTTAATGTCGCTTCCAGTTACTATTAATTTGGTGTAAAAAAAAATCCACTTTTCTGAGAATTTCTGATTACTTCCTTATTGCAGACATACTTACGTTTTCTCTAAAACTACTAGATAAGTTCAAGTCGGGTCACTTCTGTTAAACTAACGAAACTTAGTTTTCAATATCTTATATTAAAAGTTTGTAGTTTATCCTGAGTTTGTTTAACATTCAATTTTTTCGTAGGCTGTATGCTTTCTATTTAGTCTTTCCATTCTCATGGTTTCCAAAATTTCCCCAATCCTTCCACTCTTTACAATATTAAAATTTTCGCCGTTCCTATGAAATAGACTCCCTTATAGCCTTCTCTTATATTTGTCTGAAAACAAATATAATTTCGTCAGTTCCTTTTTTAAAACCACTCCAACTTTCTTCCGAGGCATCATCAAAGTTCCTCCGTCTTAGATAAAATATATTCTAAAATCTCGGCATATGTTTTTCTTATGAACTTCGTAATGATACCCGATATTTTTTTAAAGGTGATTTAATTCTCAAAATCAATTCCGATCAACTCAAAAAATTTAAGTGCGATTTTAAAAAACATGCATGCACTCAAAAGGTAGAGCATGCAAAATTCCTGATGCAGCTTTTAGATATATCTGTGGAATTTTCTAGAAATAGGCACAACCAACTAGTTTGGGAAAAAGACTCGAAATAAGGGCGGCTGAGTGTGAAGAGCCTGCCTTTTTAGTAGAACAGCATAGCTGCTCATAAATTGAACCTTACTGTGGGCTACTGCTAAAAGAATCGCCTAATTGGACTAATATTTTACCCTGTTTTTGTTTGAAAAAAGCACAAAATGGTGAGTTTAAAGGTAAGTAACGTTGGCAGACGACATACAGGACTTGTTTGTAAGAAGTTTTTATCTCAAACGATTAAGACAGAGTTAGGTGCATCCAATAAGCGTATTAATTTAAAAGGTGAATACTTTCGCTTGTGAAACATTTTCTATTTTTCGTTCTTTTCGTAGCATGCTAAGAATATATCATTCCCTCTTTCACAAAAGCGATTTAGGTTGTCCATTGGCTTTTCATTTACCATCCCGACTAGGCAATTGCAATTTGTTTAAATAAGGACGAGATCCTGCCAGCTTTATCGGGTCATCCAGAGAAGCCGCAGGAAATTTAATGCTGTGCCGAAAAGGGATTCGAAATTCGCAAGTAATCCATTGTTAAACAGGCAACACGCTAGAGAGCGCCGTCGGACAGGAAAAAAGCCTTACACACAAAACCTAAATTACCTTACCTCGGAAACGGCTCTATTTATAACATCGCTAGCGCCGGCTGTCGGGTAAAAAAAAAGACGTAGCCGGGAAGTTCATGACGAAACAAAAGTTTCTTTTTTTTGGGTTACCTGCAGATTGCTGCATAGGTAGCGAAATTGCGTTTATTCCGTACAGGTCACGTTGCTAAATTTGCCAATGTTTCAGGTATATAGGAATGCAATACCGCTCTAATTATTGTTTGGAAAAATTGTTATTTAATTGTGTGTATGCTGCTACTTAATCAGATGGAAATGAAACAAATTGGTAAATTTTTGTTTTTTATTATTTGTTTTATGATTTGTTGAAAGACGGCAGATAAATATTCTTCTTGAACAGAGACAGTACGTAGTACTTTCAATGCTTTTGCCTAAAAATATACAATCTATTTCAATAGAAAGGGAATTTTATTGTGCATTCAATGATGAGAAAATTATTTATATTTAAGAAAATTAAATGAAATTTAAATTAATTTATGGATGGGGCGTTAGATTTATTTCTGATGTTAATTGTATATGTGAGTGTTTGTCTACTATTAGGACGTTATATGTTCCTGTTAATAACAATTTTGCGCATGAGTTTGAACAAAATCTATAAAAATGTCAAGTACCTATCGCATTTAAAACAGTWTTATTCTAAAACTGTTATTACACCTGAGAGCTAAGTTGAACTTCGCTGTTTTTATCTTGCTGTGATGATTCTACACTACTGTAATTACAAGATGCGAATTAATTAACACCAATACTTAAAAGATATGCTATCATTTTTTCGTAGTGTATTGGTAACATTTTAACTTTACTGTAAGACTGCTGAAGTGCTGACCAGTCGAATATCTTGTGTTAGGTAAGGGATTAAGCTAACTTGTGAGGGCGACTTATATCTGTACCTAGCATAATTCATTTAATTATTTCACAAGCATAGATATAAAGTGGAAAAATTCGTAACAATACTGCAATAAATGTAGTACGTAATCAGTAAGTATCAACAGAAGCACCAACGGCAAAAGCATTTTATATTTGATAAATTGGATACCTTTGCAGACTTGTAATGACCAATGATAAACCGAGATAAGAAAAGTTTATCGGCATTGTAAATTGTAAATACTTGTATTGGTTCTAAACCTCTATCCCCCAGAGAGAGGTAGAAGGTACTTGGTAAAGGGCGTGACTGTTATCTGTTCTAAATTTTATTCATAAATTTTTAGGAAATAAAATACAAAATGTATTTTTTTGCACGAATCGATCTATAAACAGCTGCTTGAGGTCGCCCTTAACACAAATCTCATTTTTTTTTCTAATTACCATGATATTTTGAAATTAATATATTTTTAAAGTCGTTTTTTCTAAACTAAAACAAAAACAGTCAGATATTTTTAACAGAGCGATAGATTGAGCATCGAAGAATATGTTGTGGCAATTTTGAGCATGTCAAGTAAACGATGTTTGATTGACGCCTGAACAAAGTTTCACTTTTTCTCAATTTCAAATGCATTTTTTACTACTAAGTAAGTTAATTATCTTTTGTTTAAAATGCATGTCTATGCTKTGCTGTCTACACCTCAACCAACTGCAGATAGTACTATTTCGCTGTCATTACAGCTCATCAGTGCAGTTTAGGTCTAGTGTAGACAACACGGCATAGAACTGGTTTTGCTTATATACCAAAGCAATGGTATGATCTATTACTCGATGAAAAATATCTATATCTAATAGGTATATGTAGTCAACAGCGAAAAAACAGCCGAGATCAAATTCTTTGAAAACGTATACAACCACCTTAACAGAGAAGACGGCCGGACCGGAACCGATAAGCATGGACAAACACGTAACCAGCCAAACGGAACAGCTACTATATAAGTCGCGACAATGAATGATTTCACCAGTTAGAGTCCTTCTGAAGAAGCCGACAGCATGATCGGTGAAACGTCCAAAGAAAATTCTACGATCTTGGCATCAAACTGATGCACGGAGTGGACCACGTTGATCAGCAGCCTCTTTTTTTTCTATTAAAGGACCACTACCAGTTGGCATCAGCTTAGCCAGCACGTATATGTTTCTTTGTGTTTTAATAGGCGTTTGTCTAAAGTGTTCCGTGAACCTTGAATTTTATGTCCTCCTTACTGATGATTTTGACGTTATATACCACGAGCTCATATTCTAGGAGCACCAATACTTCTGTTTTCTCTGCTGCTAGTTGCAGTCTGTTGCTTGTAATCTATTTGTAATCTCTATTTCAGCTTATCTCACTTCACTCCGTTATAAAAGAGCTTCCAGAACAGCGGGCCCAACACAGAGCCCTGTTACCTGCATATCAGCATCTCCAATTTTAAGTGTCCCTTGTTAGTCACATGATGTCATGCGGTATTTCCGTTGTTTCCAGGGCCTCTAAAATTTTATTCCAATGTACAGCATTGAAGGCGTTTTTAATGTCAAAAGACACAATGACACAGAAACTATTCATGTCATAAGGTCCCTGTCTTGCTAGATCTGCAATTTCCACTACTCTTTTCAGTGCGTCTATTGTGGAACGACCGTTTCTGAACCCGTTCTGTTTTGAGGAAATGTAGTTATTTTCTTCAATTATGGCTTTCAGTCTGTTTGCCAATTGGTGTTGTAAGAGTTTTCCCAGAGTTTTTAACTTACACAATGGGCTGTATTTCGGTGCTACTTTTCTACTTTTATTGTCTTTTGGTATCAGCTCTACCGTGCTACCTTCCATATGTCTGGAAAGTACCCGTTTTCTAGGCATCCATGTCTGGAGACTAGTCAATGGCAATGCAAACAATTTCAAACGAATTTCGTCCACTACAGGTGCCTCATCGTTTTGTAGCTCCTTTCTGACTTCGTGTAGTTCTTCTTCAGTGAACCGTTTTATTTTAATTTCTCCTTGTTGTATGCCATTAGTTTGGATCGCCATTGTATACGTTGGAAATAGCTTTCCTGCAGTATCTACTTGTTCTTCTTCATAAAGTAGCGGTTTGCAATTTTTGTCTGTTGGTTACGATTTTATAAGAAAATACTTGTACTTAGGTTTTCTTTTAATAATATTACTTACCGCCACCCCACACAATTGTCGGATATATTGTCACTTTCGTTATTCCTGCAAACGTCAGTTTTTGCACAAAATATTAAATAACATTCAAACAAAGACAACAAATGTTATTAATGAAAGAGTAGGAGATCCCATTCGATTATGGCTGCCTACAAMTTTTCTGACGAGTACCATTKTCAGAATTCGCGATTCCTCTAATGTGGGGTTTAACATAACAACAACTGCATGTATGCTGACCTACCATTACTAAATAATGACTTAACGGGCAGATCCAGGCAGATTCAGTCGTGTAGATGAATAGTTCAAACGTTACATGCAAATAAACGCAACGATTAATTTTTCCTAGTATGTTTCTTTTAAGAACCTAGGAGGTGAATTAACATAAAACGCATGTTGAACAGGTCGGCTATACAATTTGAGACTTCACCGAACAACGAATACGTATTGAACATCGAACACTAAAGTAGAATCGTTCACGTTCTGATTTTATTTCCACTCGAAACCGCGGGTTCATTTCGTCGAATAGTGCCCTATAAAGGTATTCCAGTTATCGAATAGCTCTGGAAGTGTGTGACGAACAAGACAGTGTTCGTCACTGATTGTGAGCTGAATAAATTGCATGGGGAAGTAATAAAACCTGAAAAGACCCTGGCTATGGCTGTTAAATTATTTTAAATGCCTCTTACGTGACGCCAAAGAAATTCTAAAAGACCGTTATTCTTCCCAGTAAAAATGCAAATTAAGCCCTAATTTCGTGCAGGCAGATGCTGCTTCCCACTGCACTACGCCCTGTTTAATTACAAAATGTCTGGCTTAATTTGACGCTATTAGGGCTTTTGTGGTGGAAATGCACCCCTTTGCGGATTTATAGAGACGAGTGACTGACGTACAGGAAACAGATATTTACTTAACAATAGTTGTGCTACGTTAATTTATACGCTACTCTCTTTTAGAATTTTTCATGTTATAATTTTTATGGCTAGTAGTAGTAACTTGTATATACACGCTACTACAGTTTATCAATTGATAAAAGATTTAATCTAATAATAATTTATTTCTACCACACATGCCTATACCTGTAGCATGCTTCTGTCGAAAACAAGCCAGTCACTGCGGTATTTAGTCCAGTATATAAAGCAGTTGAGGTATTAAGATGCTATGGTGTTAACAATAATAACAATTTTATTTCCAATAAAGTACAATCTCAATGGCAATAGGTAAATAAGTGAGAGCAAAAGTACACAGTAGGTAGTGACATAACGGGCATTCATAAAAAAACGGGTCAGGTAAACCGGGGATGGTTTTTGCCATAGTCGCATGTCGCAGTGGTGGTGCAACGAATTGAACTGTCAATAGTCTCAATTGTCAAGTGAAGTAGGTTATGTTGTGCATGCTTGCTTGCCTAATTCACTAATTAGGCTTTTTAAGATTACATCATCCAACATGGTTTCCAGGGGGCATCCAGCGCGCGCATGAGATACGCCTACGTTTATGACCAAGTCTTCAAATTGAATGGCTCGTGCCTTGATTCGTTTGATTCGGCTCACAGCTAATGAATCAGCGTGTCGTTTGTGCGTCGGTCATAGTTGATGGTTGACTGGCTGGCTACTGTTACGAGACACATGTTGCAGCTGTCAACTGTCGTTAAGCAGGTCTAACAACTCAGTAACTCGTTCTCGATAATGATTCTTGAACGACTTGAATAATCCGAATCTATGCGATTGATTGAACGATTTCATTTGAATCGGATGTCCCAGCTCTAGTGACTGATGTTGGCATTAGGTAATGAGGTTTCTATGACAGCGTGTTCGAACCTGCATCGTGTTCACAGGTGCTCCCCTGCAGCCACTTCGAAAGTCACGTGTTTTAAAAAGCCTAATGTTGCGGTTATCCATAGCGCAGGGCATTCCACGATTTGTAGACGTTTTTGCAGAATCAACGGTCAATATTAGCCACAGCAATAGTAACAGCATCGTGTTTACATCAGTGTAATAAACGAAAGATACATCAAACAACCCAAACGTCATACGAATTAGTTTACATGGCAGAAGCTAAGCTCACGATAGAAAGAAAAAACCATGGCTTGGTCGACTCGTTAGTAAACCACACGTTAAGTTCATACACCGAATAAAGTACATAGTTATTAAAAAAGATGGACCCATCCTCTGAAATGAGAGATAGAGTAATGTCACATTATCAACGTTATAGTGATAATAGAAAATATTTGCAAGAGTAAGACATTTGT
Source organism: Rhyzopertha dominica (assembly GCA_025024175.1). NCBI lineage: Eukaryota > Metazoa > Arthropoda > Insecta > Coleoptera > Bostrichidae > Rhyzopertha > Rhyzopertha dominica. The sequence continues at coordinate 57,038,308 of QCXZ01000003.1, forward strand.
TACAGTTACGAATGAGCTCTTTGATCAGTACCACAAGGCGTTTAGATAATGTAGCTAAGCTAGGCAGTCAGGTCAGGCAGTGAGGGAAGCAACATTGCAATAAATTTCAAGGTTATTTGCGTAGAAGAGCTTTTGACATGTTAAAATATCAACAACGTTATTGACAAAAAAATACGGGTGTTACAATTAATCTCTGAGAGACACCAGGGGTTACAGTAAATTTGATTTCTTAACTAGTCTTTTCGGAGCCCCGAAACCACTTTAGCTAMCTTTATACTCGCTAGTTCAATGCCTGAACCTTCTCGATTTCTTTGATTCTTTATTATTTACACTCTTTTTACACCTTTCATACATCTTAATTTATTTATTTATGCTGCCTGCAATTTGCTTTCAGCTCTATTTTTATCAGTAAAATAAGTCTGTAGTTTGTCTTGTAGATTCACATTTTGGTATTCTTACTAATTTCGCTGCTGCTTATAAGTATAAGTTGCAGCGGTACTTGCATGGTTTATCAATAAGGTTGGTGTCATTGAAGGTGTAGATAAAGGTATTTTTGAGGCCAATTTATTTTTTTCCGGCGTAGCACGTTGGCTCGCTCGGTTGTTCTGATTAGACTTCCTCATTAATTAATGTTCAAATTGACGATTTAATATCAAATAGAATGCAATAAATAGTTACTATATTGTACGTGTGCAGTGCAGTGAGGGGTAAGTTCCGAAATGCTTTTTGTTGCCACAATTTAGAAATTTATTTTAGGCTCTAAATCTAGATCTATATCTAGATATAAAACTACATCTTACCAATAGTAAACCATTAAGGGCCTAATTACTCACCTTACTTATATCTACACTATTTTATTATCTATACATACTTTTTCAAATTATATACAACAGTAATTTATACTTACCAGTCTTTGTGATTCTTTGTACATACCGCTGTGTTACCTGTAATTACAACGTTTTTTCTTTATTATATTCTATTTATGTAACGAGTGTATTAATACTTACCCGGTCCGTTACAGGCCCGCTATTTGCTTTACTTTTTTATTAGTTTGCGCGGTAACTTGCAGGCATTGAAAGTTTTCTACTTGTCCTATTCGTTTTCCATCTATTGATGTGTCAGTTTACTCGTTACTTCTTCCACACTTTCTCTTTACACACCCAGTGTTATCGCTACCTTATGGATAAAGAATCTTGGACTCCAAACTACTTATCCCCTCAGTTTATCCATAACTTCGTAGTCAAACATCTCTTCAGAATCTAAATTCTCAATTAGTTGTAATCTTGGAATTTTGCATGTTTTGTGCAGCTTTTACAGTTGTGCTTATAGTTTGCTCCTAGTGATTTGTACATTTTTATTGCAGTGGTTAGTGGGGTAATTCTTCTATATATACTTTCTTCGTTGTTTTGTTTCTCTTTTTTAGGTATTGGCACAATGATACTCTATGCTGCATGTCACAATTAAATACGTGCGCTAGAGCTTTTTATTAGGCTGAATGCAGTGTCATTTCTGGTGCGATTCGGTCATGTTTTGCTGCTTTTCCTTCCTTGATATTCTATATAAGCTTTCTTACATCCTCCTATTGTATCTTATAATTTTGTTCCTCCAAACAAAACTAAGAACAACCGAATAGTGTTAAATATTTATATTTAAGAGCCTTAAAGTTCCCTATTAATAACGTTGATGACGTTTTTAGTTTTTTTAAAATCAATTTATTGTCATTGATTATACATTCCTCGATTAATTAATTAATTAATGAATATCACAGCCTATCATTTTTAAATAACACTTTACTATTGAATGCTGTCTGGGTGCAAAACTAGTTGCTGTTAAGGGAGGTCACGATGGATTTGTCATCTTCGTTTTAGCTTCATCTGTTTTATTCCCCTTTATCGTAATTTTGAGACGCATTTAAAACTTCTAACAGGATATATTCCAATTTTCCGCGACGTTGCGCGAAAGTTTAAATCCCTTTGATAGCTTCAAACCCTATTTAAAATTTTTCTTACCATATACACCATCTTTTTTTATGGGAATTTGCTATATGACCTAAACGGGCTACATATGCATCTGGAGAAGCCAGTTCAAAAACAATACTTTTTGTTAGACCTTTTTTATCACTTAGACAAGGAAAGTAGGCACAACACAGCATAGCCAGCCAGTTAGTTCGAGATCGCCATATATCGCTAACGTTTCGAGTTAAAGTTCTCGCTCGCTAATCCATTTATTCCATCCTTTACCGCCTTACTCAATCCTGAGCAGTTTCTTTTGTTTGTGTAACTATGGCCGTTCAATTTGGTAAGTAATATATAGTTAGCTTAAACGTTTTTGGTCCTTAACGAGCCGGATTCGCTATAGATTTGTTTTGTTGATTGCTCTGTTTTGCCTACTTTCGTCTTTATTAGTATCGTTAATAGCTCTATTTCGTTTATTTACTACTCGTTATTATCATATATGAGAGTACGATTTCCCACGCTAACTGATAAAGGTACATATTTTTGACCAAATGCCTCCAAAATTGGATAATGCGGGTATGGAACGCGAGCTTCGCGGTTTGATTGCCAAAAAAGAAATGTATTATTCGAAAATACAACGCGTCTTTGATTATACTGCTGCTTTAGATGATGAAGCTATTTTAAAACGTTTTAAAGCTGAATACAACACTGTGCATAAGTCACTAGAAGAGTTAAAGATCGTTGTTGATAACATTAAAGATGTCAATTTGAAATTAAATGAAGACTTTATCCCAAATTTCCAGACCATAGATACAGCCGATCAGTTAATAGGTCATATTGAAGAATCGTATAAATCCGTTGTTTTGACAAAGATGGAATCTGTTCAGTTCTCGCCGAAAGCAGTCGCGCGTTTACCGAAAATAGATATCATAAAGTTCAATGGAGATAAGAAGCAATGGCCTCTGTTTTACGAATCTTTTTGTAGTTTGGTGCACCACAATCGAGAATTAGACGACAGTAGCAAAGCGCATTATTTGTTAGCAGCTTTAGAAGGCAAAGCATTAGATATATGCGTTGGTATATTACCGACTGCTGCAAATTATAAATTAATTTTGGATACGTTGAAAGAAAGATTTGAAGATAAGCGTTTATTAGCTAATACGTACTTATCGCAGATATTAGATTTTAAACCTGCACAAAATGAAAATGTTAATTGTTTACATGCATTTTTAGAAAAATTCGACACTGCTGTCAATGCTTTAAAAAACTTAAAATTGGACGATCTAGCCGATTATATTTTAACATATATTGCTCTTTCTAAACTAGATCCGCAGTCACACAAATATTTTGAAATGAAACGAGATTCTGCATCTATGCCGTCATACATGGAAGTTGTTCAATTTGTTAAAAGTCAATCTAAAACCCTAAGCCATACTGCGAAAACTAATACTTCATCACATACGAAATCTAGCTTAGTTACTACATATAAACAACAAGGTGTAACTAGTAATGCCAAGGCAAAGTTTTCTCAGTCGTTTGTTGCCAATACTAACGCAAAAGCCAGTGGTTTAATAGATTGTTGTTCTATATGCAAAAAAGATATACATTCTTTGTTTAAATGCGATCAGTTTGTAAAGTTGGAACCTTTTGAGCGTTATCAAATGGCCAAAGAGAGAAGTCTGTGTTTAAATTGTCTTAACCCTAGACACAAAGTTTCAAATTGTACATCGTCGAATGCATGTAGAATATGTAGTGGAAAGCATCACACCATGCTGCATTTTATTAAAGATATTAGTACTAAAGCTGCCGTACCGGATCAGTCACTTACTACAGCGACTAATGAATTTAAAGTTGAAAAGGTTGAACATGACAACAACACATTGTCGTTATGCTCAACTGAATTTAAATTTGACAAAAGTTTAACAACGTTGTTATGTACTGCCATCATTAATGCTGAATCGATAACAGGAAAAACAATTCCCATTCGTGTATTATTAGACACAGCAAGTCAGTCTAACTTTATAACGGTAAATTGCTGTAAGAAACTACAGTTGTCTATTTTTCCTAAACAATTGACAGTTGTTGGTATTGGTGAGACTACTCGTCCTGTTAGAGGCGAAGTTCTTCGGCTATTTGCTAGTTCACGTTTCGATTCAAGCATAAAATTTGAATTTAGTGCTTTAGTAGTTGATAAAATAACAGATAAACTCCCTTCTATGCCAATAGATGTTAACGCCTTACAATATCTTAGAGGCTTGCGTTTAGCAGATGATACATTTCATATGCCGAGTGAAATTGATGGTATCATTGGTGCGGAGCTTGTTCCGGAGCTTTTAGGTACGGCTAAGGTAGTGGGTCCTCAGGGTATGCCGGTAGCTGTACAAAGTAAATTAGGGTTTGTCATAATGGGAAAAGCTCCAGTAGCTCGCCAAGATCAATGTGCTCAATCATTTTGTAGTATATTGCAACCAACCTTAGATTCAATGTTGGAAAGATTTTTTGAGATTGAAGATGTACCTGCAAATTCGTTGACGAACCAAGCGGATATAAAAGTCGAAAATTTCTATAAATCAACAGTACAGCGAGATTCATCAGGTCGTTATATAGTAGCTTTACCTTTTGAGAATTTTCCGCCTCCTCTAGGTGATTCTTTCGATGTTGCTTTAAATCGCTTTAATTCGCTAGAAAAGAAATTTCAGGCTTCACCAGAATTTCGTGGTCGCTATGGTGATGTCATTGGAGATTATCTAAAACAGGGACATATGTCGCCAGTCCTTGACAACAAAAAAAACAGGTTCTTCTTATTACCTACCCCACTTTGCTGTTTTAAAGGATAGTGTAAGTACCCCTCTTAGGGTGGTATTTGATGCTAGTACCAAAACTTCTAATGGAAAATCGTTAAACGATGTCTTGGAGGCAGGTCCAAAATTACAAACTGATTTGGTAAAAATATTGCTAAATTTTAGAGTATTTGCAATTGGAATAATGTCTGACGTGCGTCAAATGTATCGTAATATTTGGATCTGCCCGGAGCATAGGCAGTATCAACGTGTTTTGTGGAGGAGCTCACCAGAGGAACCTATTCAAACTTTCGAATTAAATACCGTTACGTTTGGTGTAAAACCAGCACCGTATTTAGCCTTGCGTACAGTACAACAACTTTGTAAGGATGAAGCTTCGAAATTTCCTTTGGCATCTAAGGTTGTTGAAACCGATATTTACATTGATGATGTAACTAGTAGTATTTCTGACATAAACGAAGCTGAAAATTTGTATAACGATTTACTAGGTTTATTCAAAGCCGGGGGTTTCAGTTTAGTCAAGTGGTCTACGAATTCTAAAGAGCTTTGGGAAAAAATTCCTACTGATATAAGAATTGCTCAAACTGTTGAATTTGATGATGTTTCTAAAATTACATCATTGAAAGTTTTGGGATTACAGTGGGACCCTATCACTGATGAATTTTCGTTCAAATTTCTCGTTCCCGATAAAAAGTGCACGAAGCGCAATATTCTGTCATCTGTATCGCGCATCTGGGATCCACTGGGGTTCTTGTCAACAGTTACTGTTTTCGCAAAATTACTTATCAAAGAATTGTGGAATGCAAAGATAGGGTGGGACGAGGTTCCTCCAGAAGAAATAAAAAAATTGTGGCTTAAATTTCATAACGAATTACCATTGCTGCAAGATCTTCGAATTTCTCGTTTTATCGGTTTTGATAAAGCTGCTAAAATATCTCTGTTTGGTTTTGCAGATGCCTGCAAAAGTAGTTATGGCGCTGTGGTTTATGCATTAGTAGTTACAAAAGAGAATCGCAGATTCGTTAATCTTCTGTGTTCTAAATCTAAAGTCGCTCCGTTAAAAGTTGTATCGATAGCAAGACTAGAACTCTGTGCTGCTCTTCTTCTAGCTAAGTTGCTTAAGTACATTATGGATTGCTTGATTACTCGAATTGATTTCGATGCCATTTTTGCCTTTACTGATTCATCTGTTACATTGCATTGGATAAACAGTTCTCCTAATAGATGGTCAACATTTGTAGCACACCGTGTATCCCAAATCCAAGCTTTGCTCCCTACAGTTGTTTGGTATCATGTAGATGGAAAGTGTAATCCCGCAGATGGTTTATCTCGCGGCCTAACACCTGCGGAATTGGTTCGGTTTTCACCTTGGATTACTGGTCCACAGTGGCTTTACTCGGAACGCAACGAGTGGCCTGTTCATACAATAAATGATTTCAGTGTACCCGAATGCTGTGAAGAGCAGAAGAAAACAACTCATACATTGGTTACAGTTAACGAACCAAACGATTGGCTTTATGATTACATTAGTCGTTGTTCTTCATGGAAAAAGTTATTACGTGTAACTGTTTACGTTCTTCGATTCGTAAAGCTTTTACCTCGCCAAGAAATCATCACTTCGCTCGATTTGGAAAAGGCCGAACAAGCTTTGATAAGATGTGTTCAAAATATTCATTTTGATAAAGAGATTCAGTCAAATCGAAGTGGCAAACAATGTTCAGCACATTTACGTCAATTAAATCCATTCTTGGATAAAAACAATTGCATACGAGTAGGTGGTCGCTTAAAGCACGCTAATCTAGAATTTGATCAGCAACATCCCTACTTGCTACCTAACAAAGAGCATTTTGTCGATTTATTAATAGATTACACGCACTGCAATAATTTACACACTGGTCTGTTAAATGTCAATTTTTGTATCTACATTATTATTAAAATAAAAGGTGTTTTTGTGCGTTTATTAATTTCTTGCTATGTTTAGAATCGCTGTTAATAAGATAAATACTAATATCGAAGCGAATGCGTATGCGTGCGATTAATTGTTTTGGAGAGAAATATCAGCGTCGCGAGGAGATGCAAAAGTAGGCAATGAGTATGGATGTGTCATTTTTTTGACAGAGAGAAATATTCTTGATTTTGGCTCAGTGAGAGCGAGGTCTTTGGCCATGTTGTGCCTCAGGCAGAGAGAGTAAGGTCTTTGGCCATGATGTGCCTCAGGCAGTTTGAAACCCCTAGAGCAGAGTGCCCGGTTAACAGCTGTGGTTCCTTCGAGTGGAGGACTTGCATTCCGGGGGGTAATGCAGGATATCTCGAATGACATAGTTCTGGTGGAGAGGGTAGCCTTMTTAGGTGCCCCCCGATCCGGGCTATTGGAATGCGACCCCTATAGGCCTTAGGGTGAGCGTTCGGGGAAGCCTCTACTATTTCAGGTTGACACTAGCTAGTTGTTGAAGAGAGAAAACTAACAAGGTATTCATAACCACCATTGATAAAGATGTAATCTCAGGGATGAAGCCATGGACAGGATAAGGATGAGGCCCTGGGGTGAAAACCCCTCTGTGAGTCTTAACTGTATCTGTTTGAGTTTAACGGATGAGTAACTTATGTTTTGTTTTTGCATCTCCCGCGCGTATGTGAAACCGCCTTGTCTGTCCACCGGAGTGACCGCATTGTTATGACCCACGGATGAAGGCGGCGATAATGTAAGTTTTTCTTGATTATTCCCGCATTAGTTTTTCTATGTTTTTCATTCAGGTGTGGGGTCAAACAATCGGTTCACAGATTCGGTGAGATGAATTCAAAAAGTTTAAGCACGTTTTAATCGCAGCGCAGTGGTTTGACAAATTATAGTTTGTCGTAATTATAATTGGTGGTCAAACAATCGGTTCACAGATTCGGTCAGATGAATTCAAAAAGTTTAAACACGTTTTATCGCAGCGCAGTGGTTTGACAAATTATAGTTTGTCGTAATTATAATTGGTGGTCAAACAATCGGTTCACTGATTCGATGAGATTAATAATAACGTATTCAACATTTTTAGCACGTTTTGTCGCAGCGCAGTGGTATGACAAGTTATCGTTTGTCGTAATTATAATTAGTGGTTAAGCGGCGGCTGACAGTTTTTGTGCAAAATACGTTTATTCAGCAAAGTTCTTGGCCTTAACAGGATCTCTTTTGTTTCGGCGTGATTATTGGTAGATCTAATACCTCTATCATACATGTTTTGCATATTCTTCATGTTCATACAAATATGGGTACCCATCATCAACATCATCATCATCATCATTATCATTTTCCTTCATTTCTTGATGTTTAATAACATTTTATGATAATATCATACAGGCAGTTGCCCCGATCGAGTAATTATCAAACCCTTGAAGCGCTGTTGACCTTTCTGAAATCTTGCGGTGAGAATCAACGAAGTACATTTCCTATTTCTTATTTAAAGATAAGGTAATGCACAGCGAGTAGACGTGATCCAGCGATTCTCCGGTTATTTGTGTTTTAAGTGCCCAGTTTATGTGATTTAAATTTTTATTTGGAAGCCATAGATGACTTTCATCGGATGGTAAGTGTGAATACTGGAAGAGATCGATCTAGAATCGTCAGATTCTGCTCAAGGAAGGATAGGCAGCTCATATTTCGCTACAAGAAGTTGTTGAGAGGAACCAATATTTCCATAAGATCATAAGATCTCACGAGGAAGCGCCTAGAATTTCTAAAACTCTGTAGCTCTGAATTTGGTGCTTGTAACTTATGGACTTAACAGAGTTAAGTCAAAGTAATAGTAAATGGTCGTAAATACTCTGTAAATTCTGTTGACGATGTAGTCACTATACAGAACAGTACTGGCAGCAGTTAATTGGCAACGTTATCCTTTTATTATGTGTGGCGCGGATTTGTTGCTAGCGTAAAATGTAATGCTTTTCCGGGAGCTACTGCCGATTGTTAAGTATTAATTTTGCTTTTCTTTAATTTAACAATTAAACAGATTTCAATACAATTTAGTTTAATTAAGTCAGGTTGTATTTGTTCTCATTTAGAGGTAATAGATATCCTGTATAAGTTTAGCTTATAATTTTTATAAAGGTTGCACATCTTAATGTAAGATCGCTCTTAGCACATTTTCAAGATTTTATCAATTTAGTTCAAAGTGCAAACTATGTTGTTGTTATGGTTAGCGAGACATGCTTGTTCTAATAATGTAGATCTATCTATTTTAGCAATACCTGGTTACAATCTTTGCTATACGCATCGTGCTGAGGGTCGAAGTGGCGGCATATATCAAGTCGACTTTTTGTAACTCGTTAATAGAGTTCGATTTTGAGATTAATTCCTTTATTGACTGTTTGTTTTTTTAGAATCCGCGTAGGGACTGTAAATTATGCATTCGGCGTATGCTATCGTCCCCTAACTCCAACTTGGGGCAATTTTGTTGAAACCCTTGATAATATATTTGGTTTTTGTTTGCGGTATGTATGATTAATTTTGTCTTGTCTAGGCGATTTCAACATTAATTTACTAAATATTTCTAACCCTGTGTGTGGCATGTTTGGAGGCATACAACTTGGTGTAAGTCTTGGATGAACCGAATAGAGTGACTGGTAACTCAAGCTTACTGATTGATCCTTTATTCGTATCCCATTCTCTGAATGTTACAAGATACGGTACGAAGAACTGTGATGATATTTTCTGACCACAGATTGGTTTATTGTGAATTTAGTTCACTTAAGGTTAAATGTGAGCCCAAATATGTTACTTATGTGTAGATCTTTCAGACGCTTTGATGTCAGTGAGTTTCGGGAAGGTTTGGAATCTATTGAATGGATTGATGTGATACGTGAAACCAATATTGATAAGAAACTTGAAAATTTCAACACCCTAATTATTTCTCTCTGATCGGTATGCCCCGATGGTAACTTCTAGAGTAACAAAGCCCAATGCAATGTGGTGTTACCCCTGAACTGAAATGTTCTCATGAAAGAACGTGATGCATCCTTCCGTAAACACAAACGAAGTAAACTTCCTGAAAATTTTCTGTGTACAAGAGGTTGAAGAACTTGATTGTGAACTCTCTTAGGACGGAAAAAGTCATTACATAGGTTTCAGTGCTTCTAGTTGAGATATATACACTATTTGGTCGGCTCTGCGCAAATTAAAATATTGGTACTATCAAAGTCTAATTTGAACTGCCTTCAAACCTGTCTAATAGCAATTCTATTGATGCATATTTTCACAGTTTATTTAATCAAATGATACCGTCTCTAATCATAGAATGCAATATTATGAGAATGCTAGATTCCCATCCCTA